>CAWUFW010017303.1:0-268696 GCA_963921515.1 Calotriton arnoldi
CTCTACTTCAGACCAGGCTGAAGTTTCTAGATCATTGCCCAATAGACATTCTACAGGGAGGTCTGCACTGACTACAACCTTCTTGAGGCCAGTTACCCCTCCCCAGGAGAAATTCACAACTGCCAGACTATGGTTGGTCCTGAGCATTGCTTGCATTGGTCACCTGGTACATTTCGCCCAGGATGATCTGTCCAGGGTCCACAAGATCCTCTGCCACCATGGTGACACTAGCACCTGTGTCCCTAAATGCCAAAGCCTGTTTGCCATTTGTAGGAGAGTAGGATCTGCTTCACATGGGTACCCCCACTTTTTGCTGATGCTTCACTGTTTTTCGACATTAGTCTGGCTGGGGCCCTGCTAATCAGAACCCCAGCCTAGCTGCTTCCTCTCTAAAATGGTTTCCATGTGCCTTAGGCACATCACTGATTGGGATCTGGAGTGCCCTTATAAGTCCCTAGTATATGGTATACTATGTACCAAGGGCATAGGTACCTCAGAGGCCTGCCAGGGGCTGCAGCATGTATTATGCCACCCCTGGAAGGCCATCCAAACTGACACCACAGGTCTGCTACTGCAGCCTGGGTAAGGTGGTGCATGCACCTCTTACTGTGATATAGGTTACCTATATCACGAAATACATACACACATATAAACCTATAAGTCACTCCTAAGGCAGGCCTTATCAATCCTAAAGGCAGAGTGCATGGTTCCTATGTGAGAGGGTGCCCCTGCATGAGCAGGGCCCCTCTGCAGCGTTCGGAGACCATCTCTGATGCTGTTTGTAGTGCAGCCTGACCATATACTCTTAAGCGCATTATATCCTCGCGGTAAAATGCTAACTTTGGAATGGCTGCACCTAAACATGTCGTGTTTGGTGTCAAACATCTTGGAATACTACCCCCCGCCAATCCTGGCGGCGGGGGTAGCATTCCACCCTTCTAGAGGGAAAGACATGTTAACTCTGACGAGTCCGGTAACTTCTTTCCAGAGCCCTGGCATCACAAAATGGATGCTGCTGCCACAGACACGAGTCTGGCCTCCTGCTGCTGGACGAAACTCCGGCAGGGGAGGCCTGGACACAGGTTTCCTGTCCCAGGGAGGTGTGACCACCTCCCCAGACAGGATAATGTGTATTGGGGCTGGGCGGGAGCACTTTCGGGTGCTTTGAAGTCCTGCACTGGGGGCACATTTGGTGTCCCTGTGCATACCCCAGTTCAAACCGGATCAGGGGCTTGCAGCCCCTGCTTTGGCGCGAACTGGACAAAGGGAAAGGGGTGTAGCCACCCCTCTGCCCTGACCCACCCATAGGTGGGGCCACAGAGTAGTCCAACCCCTATTTTTAGAATAAAGGTAGGAACCCAGTCCTTAGGACTTTAGATTATACCTGGACGAAACTCTGAAACTGAATCCTGGACCTTCGACGCTCTACGACAAGATTAGAGGACTGAAGAATCTCCCTTGGGGTCAAGGAGTGACTCCCCTGCTTGGCAGGCACCAAAGAAGCATCTGTCCGGTTCGCATTTCTGAAGCTCCCGTCGGACGCCGAAGTCATCGCATCACCAGAGGTGGATTCTCAGACTTCCCCGAGGCTACCCTGAGTCCCCAGCAAAGCTGAGGCCCGTGGCTATCGTGGGTGACTTGAGACCGTGACCCCTGGACACCGAGCACATTTGCAAGTGCATCATCTTCTGGGTCTCCCAAGAAGTCGTGCTTTGGGCTCCGAGTAGCCCTAGCCTCCAGCACCACCTGCACCGAAGATCACTGGCCCCCACTCCACGAGTGTCCTGTAAGCCAGCTCCACGTGCGGCATCACGAGGCTCCTTCGCGGTCGCTAGCCCGTTGGCTAGTAGCCCTTAACGAAGGCCAATCCTTTTCTTACTTGGCATCCTGGTTGCTCCAGGCCTGCCCTCACTTACCCTCGCTGGGTGAGTTCCACAGACCTTGCTGGTCTGCACCATCGACGATCTACATCTTCACCGAGACTTGCCGTTGCCAAGGCTTGTTGGGTCCAATCCGGTCGCCGACACCTCAGCACTCGACAGACATCGTGTACCAGCCCGAATCCTGCTCCTGGTCGCCGACAACGCCTCCTGGACCTCGTGGCTGAAGAGTCAAGACGACCGTCAACGCACCTGAAGCACTCGACATCGGTGGGCATCTGTCCATCGCCTTCCTGGTCACTGGCTAGTGACCCAGACTCTGTCCCCTCTGCTTTCAGGTTCACCAGAACTCCGATCCACTCTTGGATCCACCCGGACACTTTTCTCTTGGCCGCCAGCAGCACTTTGCAGCAGATCGCCATTCGAATCGACGACGAAACCCGACCCCGAAAGGCACCTATGCACCCGGCTTCCTGGGTGAGGTAACACGAGTACTCCGGTGCTCCCGTGGGTAGAGACTCTTCAAAGTCCTAGATCTCAAAGGGTTTTGTCCTAGTCCTCTTTTAAGTGTCCCTTTCCTCTATTTTCCCGATCCCGACTTTCTCCATAGAAGTTAACGGCGTATCGCGGTTGTGTATTTACACTGCACGCGTCTCCCGTGGGTCCCCTGTGTCACTACCTTGGGTGGTTCCTTGTGGTCCAAGCACTTCTAGAGGCTCTAGGCCTAGTGTCTAGTTCAGTCGTGGTTCGCATACCACTTTATTGGTATATGGTTTGGTACGCCCCTAGGGCCCAAACGTGTATTTGTGCTATTACTGTGATTTAATATCTTATAACTTATGTATTTCGAACTCTAGCCTCATAAAGAGACTAGAGGGGTGTGTTTAGCAATAAATACATATATTTTGAATATATACCTGGTGTGGTGCTCTTTCATTTGATCACTCAAGAGATTATAGACTGGTAAAACAAGCTGCTTTACATTCCTTCAAGACTTAGCCTGAAGGCTGCTCTCCATAGCTACCACTAGGATAGCTTTCAATAAAGGTTGTCTTTAACCTATCTCCAATAAGGGGTTGTTTGGACTGGTGCAAGGTGCCCACTATAATTAGTGGACAGCATATGCCAGGCCAACTTCTCACATTGGTGTGCAGCGTGTGGGATTCCAGCTTGCTATTGTTTTACCAGATAATCTCAATTGAATTGATCAACTGAAAACCACTAAAGGTACCTAAGGTACATATAATTTAAGCTTAGAATAACAGTAAGTTCTACTGAACTTAGAGTTGTGTGTTAAGGGATAGCACAACCCTTTCTACAACTCAAGAGAGTTTAGTAGGCCACACTAGAGTAGGTAGTGCATACACCACACCACACTAGTAATGTCTTTAAGGGCAGGATCCAAAGAATCCTTGCAGGAAGCCATTGAGCTTCCACCCTCCAAGTATGATACACTCCCATTCTTGGAATTGAGAGCTTTATGTAACTTGAGAAAAATAAGGACAGGCCAAAGCCCCACCACCCAACACCTCAAGGAGTTGTTGGTGGCTTATGACCTTAGTAAGCCTGTAGGGACTGAAGGGGTAGGAGCTGAGGGTGGGGCAGACGAAGAGGACGAGGCCAGGGGTACCAGTACCCCCAGCCCCCCTCTGAAACTGGCCAGGAGGGTGACAATGACCCTGACCTGGAAAACCAAATCCCTCCTGTGGATGATGATGAGGATAATCAAGATGATGCCCTCTTTGTCCCCCCAGGAAGGATTAAGAGTGTGCCCAGGAAGTCTAGATCTCCTTCTCAGGAGTCTAACCACTCTGGCACCTCTATAGGGAGCTCTGTCTCATCTCACAGGAGGGAATCCTCTCATGAGAGGAGAACCAGACTGGTACAGTATGAGGAAACTCAGCTGGAGATCAGAAAAAGCAATTGGCTTTAGATAGGGAATCCCTAGATCTCCTTAGAGAGAGAAGAAAGTTGGGACTAGAGTCCCATGGTGGCAGCCATGTCCCTAGAGACAGGGAAAGGTCCTATGACCATAGGAACCTGAGCAAGATTGTCCCTCCCTACCAGAGTGGGGATGATATCCACAAATGGATAACTGCATTAGAGAGGGCCTGTAAAGTACAGAAGGTCCCTCAGGAGCAGTGGGCAGCAATCTTGTGGCTCTCCTTTGCTGACAAAGGTAGAGATAAGCTCCTCACTGTTAGAGAGGAGGATGCTGATAATTACAAGGTCTTGAAGAGTGCTCTTATTGATGGGTTTGGCCTAACCACTGAACAGTACAGGTTGAAGTTCAGAGACACCCAAAAAGCACAGACTCAAGACTGGGTAGACTATGTGGATTGTTCTGCCAAGGCTCTGGAAGGCTGGTTGATGGGCAGTAAGGTGTGTGACTTCTCAGGATTGTACAATCTGATAATGAGGGAGCAGATTCTTAATAACTGTCAAAATCAGCTGTTGCATCAATACCTGGTAGACTCTGATCTGACCTCTCCCCAAGAATTGGGAAAGAAGGCAGACAAATGGGTCAGAACCAGGGTGAAGCAGAAGGTACAGAACCAAGGTGGGGAAACCAAGAAGCAAGATGCTAAGAACTCTGACAAGGGTGGGGAGAAGGGTAAAGATCAAAAGTCTTCATCAGGCCCCCAAAAATCTTCTTCTGGTGGGGATTCCCAGTCTACCAAAGGTAAAGGCCAAAGAAAACCATGGTGCAAGGTCTGTAAGCAAAAGACCCACTGGACCAGTGATTGCACCAAGTCCAAAGACTCCAGTCCAGCACCCACCAATGCCCCTAAGGCACCTGTTCCCCCTAGTACAGTTGGTGGAAGTGCTCCAGCAAAGGGTTTAGTAGGGTTCACCCTGGGAACTGAGTTGGGCTCTGACTTAGTCAGAGAACTGACTCAGGCTGTGTTAGTCTGTGATGGAGGCATGGATGTGACCTCCACTGTGAGTCCCAGTAATCTGGGCAAGTACAGACAACAGCCTTTAATCAATGGACGTGAGGCTTTGGCATTTAGGGACACAGGGGCAAGTGTCACAATGGTGACACAAGACCTTGTGCTACCTGGGCAAGTTATGCTTGGTGAGATGTACCAAGTGACCAATGCTAGCAATGTCAGAACAGACCATACTCTGGCAGTTGTTAACTTCTCCTGGGGAGGGGTAACTGGCCTTAAGAAGGTTGTGGTAAGTGCAAACCTACCAGTCGAATGCTTGCTTGGCAATGACTTAGAGACTTCTGCTTGGGCAGAAGTGGAGCTCAGGACCCATGCAGAAATGCTGGGGATCCCTGCAGATGTGTTTGCTGTGACCAGGTCACAAGCCAAAATGTCTAGCACTGAACAGGCCTTGGATTCTGGAAGAATGGACCAAGTGCCTTCCAAGAGGAGGAGTAGTAGGGTTAAGGCAGTGCCTTCCCCTTGGCTCAGGAGGAAGATCAGTCCCTTGAGGGGGATGATCTCAGCCCTGAAGAAGGAACTGTCCCAGAGGAACTTGAACCTGACCAGGTTGAGTTCTTGGGGACAGGGGGACCTTCTAGGGCAGATCTGAGCCAGGAGCAGCAGAGCTGCCCCTCCCTTGAACCCCTCAGACAGCAAGCTGCTGCTGAGGCTGCTGGGAAAGCTAGTGGTCCCCATACAGTGTATTGGGATGATGGACTCCTGTACTCAGAGAGTAGAGACCCCAAGCCTGGTGCTACCAGGAGGTTGGTAATACCTTTGAAGTTCAGGGGCTTCCTATTGACCCTAGCCCATGATATTCCCTTAGCAGGTCACCTGGGCCAGAACAAGACTTGGGACAGAATTGTCCCTCACTTTCACTGGCCCCACATGTCTGAAGACAGTAAGGAGTTTTGTCGCTCCTGTGTAACCTGCCAAGCCAGTGGCAAAGCAGGTGGCACTACAAAGGCCCCCTGATACCACTACCTGTGGTGGGGGTGCCCTTTGAAAGGGTAGGGATTGACATTGTTGGTCCCATGGATCCCCAAACAGCCTCTGGGCACAGGTTTATCCTGGTGGTAGTGGATCATGCCACCAGGTACCCAGAAGCTATTCCCCTCAGGACCACTACAGCACCTGTGGTGGCAAGGGCCCTCCTGGGAATCTTCTCAAGAGTGGGCTTTCCTAAGGAGGTAGTCTCAGACAGGGGTGCTAACTTCATGTCTGGGTACTTAAAAGCAATGTGGAAGGAGTGTGGAGTGACTTATAAGTTCACCACACCCTATCACCCACAATGCAATGGTTTAGTTGAGAGATTCAACAAAACCTTGAAGGGCATGATTAAAGGGCTCCCAGAAAAGCTTAGGCGTAGATGGGACATACTCTTGCCCTGCCTTTTATTCGCATATAGGGAGGTGCCTCAGAAGGGGGTTGGTTACAGCCCTTTTGAACTTCTGTTTGGCCACCCTGTGAGGGGTCCACTGTGCTTGGTGAAGGAAGGATGGGAGTTACCTCTCAAGCCCCCAAAGCAAGATATAGTGGACTATGTACTTGGTCTCCGCTCCAGGATGGCTGAGTACATGAAAAAGGCAACCAAAAACCTTGAGGCTAGCCAGGAACTTCAGAAGGCCTGGCATGACCAAAAGGCTGTTCTGACTGTTTACCAGCCAGGACAGAAGGTGTGGGTGTTGGAGCCAGTGGCCCCAGCAGCTCTCCAAGATAAATGGAGTGGACCCCACACTATTGTTGAGCAGAAGGGTGAGGTCACTTATTTAGTGGACCTAGGAACACCCAGGAGTCCCCACAGGGTTCTCCATGTCAACAGGTTAAAACCATATGTGGACAGGGCAGACATGGGCTTGCTCATGGCTACTGATGAAGGGCAGGAGGAAGAGAGTGACCCACTCCCTGACCTGCTCTCACAGAACCCTGACGATGGGTCAGTTGATGGTGTAGCCTTGGCAGGCAGCCTCACTACCCAGCAACAAACTGATTGCAGGCAAGTCCTCAATCAGTTTCGACATATGTTTTCACTGACACCCAGTCAGACCACCTGGTGCACTCATGAAGTGGACACTGGGGACAGTCTGCCTATTAAAAACAAGATTTATAGGCAACCTGACCATGTCAGGGACTGTATCAGGACTGAAGTCCAGAAAATGTTGGAATTGGGAGTAATTGAACCCTCAGATAGCCCTTGGGCTAGTCCAGTAGTCCTAGTACCGAAACCTCACACCAGTGGTGGAAAAAGAGAGATGAGGTTTTGTGTAGACTACAGGGGTCTCAATGCAGTCACTAGGACTGATGCCCATCCAATACCCAGGGCAGATGAGCTCATAGATACTTTGGCCTCTGCCAAATATCTCAGCACATTTGACCTAACAGCTGGCTACTGGCAGATCAGACTAGCTGATACTGCAAAGCCCAAGACAGCATTCTCAACCCCTAGTGGGCATTATCAATTTGTGGTAATGCCCTTTGGTCTGAAGAATGCACCTGCCACTTTCCAGAGGTTGGTGAATACAGTTCTCACAGGACTGGAGGCCTATAGTGCAGCTTATCTAGATGATATTGCTGTCTTTAGCTCCACCTGGGAGGATCACCTGGTCCACCTCAGGAATGTTTTACAGGCCCTGCAAAAGGCAGGCCTGACTATCAAGGCCACTAAGTGCCAGATAGGGCAGAGTCAGGTTGTGTACCTGGGCCACCTTGTGGGTGGAGGCCAGGTTCAACCTTTGCAGAGCAAGATCCAGACCATCATGGACTGGACTGCTCCCACTACCCAGACTCAGGTGAGAGCCTTCTTAGGCCTGACTGGGTACTATAGGAGATTTGTCAAGGGGTATGGATCAATAGTGACACCCTTGAATGACTTAACTTCTAAGAAAATGCCCAAAAAGGTTCAGTGGACAGTTAGCTGTCAAAAGGCATTTGATGACCTCAAGCAGGCCATGTGCACTGCTCCAATTCTGCAGAGTCCTGATTACTCCAAGAAGTTCATTGTTCAAACTGATGCATCTGAATTGGGGGTAGGGGCTGTACTGTCACAATTGAATGAAGAAGGTCAGGATCAGCCAGTAGCTTTTATTAGCAGAAGGCTGACCCCTAGAGAGAAACGTTGGTCAGCCATAGAGAGGGAGGCCTTTGCTGTGGTCTGGGCTCTGAAGAAGTTGAGGCCATACTTGTTTGGTACACACTTCCTGGTTCAGACAGACCATAAGCCCCTCTTATGGCTAAAACAAATGAAGGGTGAAAACCCCAAACTGCTTAGGTGGTCCATTTCCCTACAGGGGATGGACTTTACAGTGGAACATAGGCCTGGGAGTAACCATGCGAATGCAGATGGACTCTCTAGGTATTTCCACTTAGAACATGAAGACTTAACTGGGCAAGGTTAGTTTAATGTCCCTACGTTTGGGGGGGTTGTGTAGGAGAGTAGGATCTGCTTCACATGGGTACCCCCACTTTTTGCTGATGCTTCACTGTTTTTCGACATTAGTCTGGCTGGGGCCCTGCTAATCAGAACCCCAGCCTAGCTGCTTCCTCTCTAAAATGGTTTCCATGTGCCTTAGGCACATCACTGATTGGGATCTGGAGTGCCCTTATAAGTCCCTAGTATATGGTATACTATGTACCAAGGGCATAGGTACCTCAGAGGCCTGCCAGGGGCTGCAGCATGTATTATGCCACCCCTGGAAGGCCATCCAAACTGACACCACAGGTCTGCTACTGCAGCCTGGGTAAGGTGGTGCATGCACCCCTTACTGTGATATAGGTTACCTATATCACGAAATACATACACACATATAAACCTATAAGTCACTCCTAAGGCAGGCCTTATCAATCCTAAAGGCAGAGTGCATGGTTCCTATGTGAGAGGGTGCCCCTGCATGAGCAGGGCCCCTCTGCAGCGTTCGGAGACCATCTCTGATGCTGTTTGTAGTGCAGCCTGACCATATACTCTTAAGCGCATTATATCCTCGCGGTAAAATGCTAACTTTGGAATGGCTGCACCTAAACATGTCGTGTTTGGTGTCAAACATCTTGGAATACTACCCCCCGCCAATCCTGGCGGCGGGGGTAGCATTCCACCCTTCTAGAGGGAAAGACATGTTAACTCTGACGAGTCCGGTAACTTCTTTCCAGAGCCCTGGCATCACAAAATGGATGCTGCTGCCACAGACACGAGTCTGGCCTCCTGCTGCTGGACGAAACTCCGGCAGGGGAGGCCTGGACAATAGGTTTCCTGTCCCAGGGAGGTGTGACCACCTCCCCAGACAGGATAATGTGTATTGGGGCTGGGCGGGAGCACTTTCGGGTGCTTTGAAGTCCTGCACTGGGGGCACATTTGGTGTCCCTGTGCATACCCCAGTTCAAACCGGATCAGGGGCTTGCAGCCCCTGCTTTGGCGCGAACTGGACAAAGGGAAAGGGGTGTAGCCACCCCTCTGCCCTGACCCACCCATAGGTGGGGCCACAGAGTAGTCCAACCCCTATTTTTAGAATAAAGGTAGGAACCCAGTCCTTAGGACTTTAGATTATACCTGGACGAAACTCTGAAACTGAATCCTGGACCTTCGACGCTCTACGACAAGATTAGAGGACTGAAGAATCTCCCTTGGGGTCAAGGAGTGACTCCCCTGCTTGGCAGGCACCAAAGAAGCATCTGTCCGGTTCGCATTTCTGAAGCTCCCGTCGGACGCTGAAGTCATCGCATCACCAGAGGTGGATTCTCAGACTTCCCCGAGGCTACCCTGAGTCCCCAGCAAAGCTGAGGCCCGTGGCTATCGTGGGTGACTTGAGACCGTGACCCCTGGACACCGAGCACATTTGCAAGTGCATCATCTTCTGGGTCTCCCAAGAAGTCGTGCTTTGGGCTCCGAGTAGCCCTAGCCTCCAGCACCACCTGCACCGAAGATCACTGGCCCCCACTCCACGAGTGTCCTGTAAGCCAGCTCCACGTGCGGCGTCACGAGGCTCCTTCGCGGTCGCTAGCCCGTTGGCTAGTAGCCCTTAACGAAGGCCAATCCTTTTCTTACTTGGCATCCTGGTTGCTCCAGGCCTGCCCTCACTTACCCTCGCTGGGTGAGTTCCACAGACCTTGCTGGTCTGCACCATCGACGATCTACATCTTCACCGAGACTTGCCGTTGCCAAGGCTTGTTGGGTCCAATCCGGTCGCCGACACCTCAGCACTCGACAGACATCGTGTACCAGCCCGAATCCTGCTCCTGGTCGCCGACAACGCCTCCTGGACCTCGTGGCTGAAGAGTCAAGACGACCGTCAACGCACCTGAAGCACTCGACATCGGTGGGCATCTGTCCATCGCCTTCCTGGTCACTGGCTAGTGACCCAGACTCTGTCCCCTCTGCTTTCAGGTTCACCAGAACTCCGATCCACTCTTGGATCCACCCGGACACTTTTCTCTTGGCCGCCAGCAGCACTTTGCAGCAGATCGCCATTCGAATCGACGACGAAACCCGACCCCGAAAGGCACCTATGCACCCGGCTTCCCTGGGTGAGGTAACACGAGTACTCCGGTGCTCCCGTGGGTAGAGACTCTTCAAAGTCCTAGATCTCAAAGGGTTTTGTCCTAGTCCTCTTTTAAGTGTCCCTTTCCTCTATTTTCCCGATCCCGACTTTCTCCATAGAAGTTAACGGCGTATCGCGGTTGTGTATTTACACTGCACGCGTCTCCCGTGGGTCCCCTGTGTCACTACCTTGGGTGGTTCCTTGTGGTCCAAGCACTTCTAGAGGCTCTAGGCCTAGTGTCTAGTTCAGTCGTGGTTCGCATACCACTTTATTGGTATATGGTTTGGTACGCCCCTAGGGCCCAAACGTGTATTTGTGCTATTACTGTGATTTAATATCTTATAACTTATGTATTTCGAACTCTAGCCTCATAAAGAGACTAGAGGGGTGTGTTTAGCAATAAATACATATATTTTGAATATATACCTGGTGTGGTGCTCTTTCATTTGGTCACTCAAGAGATTATAGACTGGTAAAACAAGCTGCTTTACATTCCTTCAAGACTTAGCCTGAAGGCTGCTCTCCATAGCTACCACTAGGATAGCTTTCAATAAAGGTTGTCTTTAACCTATCTCCAATAAGGGGTTGTTTGGACTGGTGCAAGGTGCCCACTATAATTAGTGGACAGCATATGCCAGGCCAACTTCTCACACCATTTATTACAGGCTGCTGTTTGTATTTGCCCAGATTACTGGGGCTCACAAGGAAGGACATGTCCATGTCTCCATCACAAATCAGCATTGCCTGAGTGGGTACTCCAGACTCCACTTCAGAACCCAGGGTCAACCCTACTACACCCTAATTCTGAGTACCACCTCCACCAGTAGCTGAACTAGGGGGAACAGTTGCCTTAGGGGCAGGAGTGGTGGTGGTTTGGTCTTTGGACTTGTTACAATCAGAAGTCCAGTGCCCTTTCTGTTTACAGAATTTGCACCAGGGCTTCTTTTGGCCTTTTCCCTTGTTGGATTGTGACTCCCCACCAGATGCAGATTTTGGGGCCCTTGTGAAGACTTCTGGTCTTTTGACTTATCCCCACTTTTCTCAGAGCCCTTGGAATCCTGCTTCTTTGTGTCACCCCCTTGGTTCTGGGTTTTCTGCCTCACCCTGGTTCTGACCCACTTGTCTGCCTTCTTTCCCAATTCTTGGGGAGAGGTCAGATCTGAGTCCACCAGGTATTGATGCAACAAGTGCTTCTGGCAATTATTAAGGATCTGTTCTCTCATCATTAGATTATACAATCCCTTGAAATCAGTAACCCTACTGCCAACCAGCCAACCCTCCAGAGCCTTGGTTGCACAATCTACAAAGTCAGTCCAGTCCTGAGTCTGTGCCTTCTGGGTGTCTCTGAACTTCAACCTGTACTGCTCAGTGGTTAAGCCAAACCCATCTATCAGTGCACTCTTCAGGACTTCATAGTCATCAGCATCCTCTTCTCTAACAGTGAGGAGCTTGTCTCTACCTTTATCTGAAAAGGAGAGCCACAAGATTGCTGCCCACTGCTTTTGGGGGACCTGTTGTACTCTACAGGCCCTTTCCATAGCAGTTACCCACTTATGGATATCATCCCCACTCTGGTAGGGAGGAACAACCTTGCTCAGGTTCCTATGGTCTGGAATATATTCTCTGCCTCTAGGGACACTGTTGCTGCCACCAGGGGGTTCTAACCCCTCTTTTCTAGAAGCTCTCTGGAGCTCCAGGGCTTCCTTATCTAATGCCAACTGCTTGGTTTTGAGGGCAAATCTTGCTTCCTCATACTGCAGCAGTTTGTACATCCTGTCAGAGGAGGTGTCTCTTCTTGAGAAGTAGGAGTTCCTCTGGTAGACAGATTCTCTGCCAGAGTGATAGGAGTGTTCAGATTCCCTAGAAAGGGACCTAGGCCTCTCCTCCACTATGTCAGTTCTCTTAGGGAGAATTCCTCTGTCCTGTTCAGACCCCTTGGGACCTGGCCCTACAACCACAGAGTCTTGGTCATCCAGATGTTCATCATCTGACCCAGACACTGTAATTGACCCACCCACTGATTCAGACCCATTAGCTCCTAGAGCTAATCTAAGATCATCTGCTGTCAGCAGATCTATCAGGTGTAGTGTGGAGGGACTCTGTCCTAGCTTCAGGTGCCTTGCAGCACACATGGTTCTCAACTCAGAGAAAGCCATGTCCTTATACTGAGGCTGAGTGGATCCACTGGGTCCACACCTTTAAGGACATTCTAGTGTTGTGCAGTGTTGTACTACCTACACTAGTTTGTGGCCTACTGATACTAGCTTGAGCTGTAGAAAGGGTGTGCTATCCCTTGGCACACAGCTCTAAGTTCAGTAGAACTTATTGATACTAAGCTTGACTTTATATGTACCTTGAGTACCTATAGTGGTTTTCAGTTAGTAATTCAAATAGAGATTTTCTGGTAAAACAATAGCAAGCTGGAATCCCACACGCTGCCACCAATGTGAGAAGTTGGCCTGGTATATGCTGTTCACTAGTTAAAGTGGACACCTTGCACCAGTACAATTCGACTCTTATGGTAGGTAGGTTTAAGACAACCTTTATAGAAAGCTATCCTAGTGGTAGCTGTGGAGAGCAGCCTTCAGGCTAAGTCTTGGAGGAATGTAAAGCAGCTTGTTTTACCACACAATCTCTTGAATCACCAAATGAAAAGACACCACACAGGTATATATATCAAATATATATGTATTTATTACTAAACAACTCTCTACTAATCTCTTTATGAGATTAGAAGTCAGGAACATATGCACAAATCAACGTTTCACAATAAATTAAGCACAAATATGGCTGGGGCCCTAGGGGCGTACCAGACCATATACTAAAAAAGAGACTTAAGAACAACGACTTGCAAAGGGACAAGGCCCAGGGCCTTCAGAAGTGTTGGGGCCTCACGAAACCACCCAAGGCAGGTAAGTAAAGGACCCACGGGGGCACGCGTGCAGTGCGTGAACACAGGCGCGGATCGCCGTAGACTTCAATGGGGCAAGTCGCGGTTGGAAATTAAGAGTTTAAGGGCACTTCGGGAGCAGCTACAAGCAAGTCACTTACAGGGTAAGTAGTTCTAGGGCCAACACCCACAGGAGCACCGTAGTGCTGGAGTTACCTCACCCAGGGAAGCCGGGTGCATAGGTGTCCTTTGGTGTCGGGTCGCGGCGTCGTTTTCAATGGGAGCCAATGAAGACTTGCTGCTTGTGAAGTCCGAAGAAGTGTCCGGTGGAATCCAAGCCTGGATTCGGAAGAAGGAAGACCTGAAAGCAGAGGGGACAGTGTTCAAAGTCACTGGGCAGTGACCCGGGGCAAGGAAGATGAATGCCCACCGTCGTCGACAGATTCAGGTCGTTCATGGGTATCTTGACTCTTCGGCCACGAGGTCCAGGAGGTGTCGACGACAACCAGGAGCTGGATTCAGCGTGTCCCACAAAGTCTGCAGCTGACTGCGGTGTCGTCAACCCGATTGGAGCCAACAAGCCTTGGTAGCAGCAAGTCTTGTGGAAAGCGTAAAAAGTCAATGGTGCAGACCAGCAAGGTCTGGGGAACTCACCCAGTGAAGGTAAATGAGGACAGGCCTGGATCAATCAGGGGAGCTCTTTGGTTCTTTAGAAAAGTCTTCAGGAGACCCACAAGCTGGCTTGCAAGGGATCGCAAAGACACCTCGGGAGGATTCTTTCAACAGGGGCCCACGGTCACTCGGGATCGGGTAGGCCTCAGATCTTGGGAGGGATATCTGCTAGAGGCTGGAACCACACGTGGTCCAAAGCACAGGTTAGTAGAATGTAGTCAAGGGGTTGCACTCGACAATAGTGCACAGTACCCAGGGACTGCGGTTCCTCGTCACTCGTGGGGTCCACTGGCCTCAGCTTCACTGGGGACTCACGATGGCCTTTGAGAAGTCAGGAAATCCTCTGTCTTGGGCTGCAGGGACTCTCGGGCTCCGGTGGGAGCAGCGTAGTTTGCAACCGTCGTTGCAGTTTTTGGTGCCTGCCAAGCAGGGGAGTCACTCCTTGACTCCAAGGGAGATTCTTCAGTCTTCCAGAGGTAGTGGAACATCGAAGGTCCAGGATTCTTCTTCAGAGCGTCGTCCAGGGGTATCTAGTTTGCAATGCACAGGTTCCCCCTCTTATACTAAAAGAAAGGGAGGGACTAGCTCTATGACCCCACCTATGGGAGGGTCAGGGAGTGGGTGGCTACACCCACTTCCCTTTGTCCAGTTTCGTGCCAGAGCAGGGGCAGGTAGCCCCTGAGCTGGTTTGAACTGGCATATGCACAGAGGAGCCTTCTGCTCCCCAGTGCAGGACTTCAAAGCACTCTAGGAGTGCACCCACCCAGCCCCAATACACTAAACCCTGTCTGGAAGGTGGTCACACCCTCCTGTGACAGGATACCTATTGTTGGGCTTCCTCCACTGCGAGTTTCGGTCATCAGCAGGAGGGCAGCCCAGTGTCTGTGACTGGTGGCATCCATTTTGTGATGCCAGGGCTCTTCAGGATTCTACCGCGTCTCCACAGTAGGTACATGTCTATCCCTCTAGAAGGGTGGAATGCTACCCCCGCCGCCAGAACTGGCGGGGGGTATGAGAAGTTGGCCTGGCATATGCTGTCCACTAATTATAGTGGGCACCTTGCACCAGTCCAAACAACCCCTTATTGGAGATAGGTTAAAGACAACCTTTATTGAAAGCTATCCTAGTGGTAGCTATGGAGAGCAGCCTTCAGGCTAAGCCTTGAAGGAATGTAAAGCAGCTTGTTTTACCAGTCTATAATCTCTTGAGTGACCAAATGAAAGAGGACCACACCAGGTATATATTCAAAATATATGTATTTATTACTAAACACACCCCTCTAGTCTCTTTATGAGGCTAGAGTTCGAAATACATACGTTATAAGTTAGTTATCTACAGTAATAGCACAAATACACGTTTGAGCCCCAGGGGCGTACCAAACCATATACCAATAAAGTGGTATAAGAACCACGACTGAGCTAGACACAAGGCCTAGAGCCTGTAGAAGTGCTTGGACCACAAGGAACCACCCAAGGCAGTGACACAGGGGACCCACGGGGGACGCGTGCAGTGTATGAACACAGCCGCGAACCACCGTTAACTTCTATGGGGAAAGTCGCGATTAGAATTTAAAAGAAAAGGGACACTTAGAGGAGGACTTGGAGCAAACCCTTTGAGAACTAGGCTGTTCTAGTGTCAATACCCACGGGAGCACCGGAGTACTCGAGTTACCTCACCCAGGGGAGCCGGGTGCATAGGTGTCTTTCGGGGTCGGGTTTCGTCGTCGCTTTCAATGGCGATCTGCTGCAAAGTGCTGCTGGCGGCCAAGTCGAAAGTGTTCGGGTGGATCCAAAGGTGGATCGAAGATCTGAAGAACCTGAAAGCAGAGGGGACAGAGTCTGGGTCACTAGCCAGTGACCAGGAAGGTGATGAGCAGATGCCCACCGATGTCGAGTGCTTCAGGTAGGTTGACGGTCGTCTTGACTCTTCAGCCACGAGGTCCAGGAGGTGTCGACGACAACCAGGAGCTGGATTCGAGCTGTCCCACGACGTCTGTCGATTGCAGGGGTGTTGGCGACCGGATTGGACCCAACAAGCCTTGGCAACGGCAAGTCTCGTGGAAATGGAAGAAGGACGATGTTGCAGACCAGCAAGGTCTGGGGGACTCACCCAGCGAGGATAAGTCAGGGCACGCCTGGAGCAACCAGGGAGCCCAAGTAGAAAAAGGTTGGCCTTCGGGAGGGCCTACTAGCCAACGGACTAGCGACCGCGAAGGAGCCTCGAGACGATGCACGTGGAGCTGGCTCACAGGACACTCGTGGAGTGGAGGCCAGTGATCTTCGGTGCAGTTGGTGCTGGAGGCTGGGGCTACTCGGAGCCCAAAGCACGACTTCGTGGGATACCCAGAAGAGGATGCACTTGCAAATGCGTTCGGTGTCCAGGGGTCACAGTTCCACGTTACCCACAACAGCTACGGGCCTCAGCTTTGCTGGGGACTCAGGGCAGCCTCGGGGAAGTCTGGAAATCCACCTCTGGTGATGCAAAGACTTCGGCGTCCGACGGGAGCTTCAGCGATGCAGACCGGACAATTGCTTCTTTGGTGCCTGCCAAGCAGGGGAGTCACTCCTTGACCCCAAGGGAGATTCTTCAGTCCTCTAATCTTGAAGTAGAGCGTCGAAGGTCCAGGATTCTGTGTCAGAGTTTCGTCCAGGTAAATCTAAAGTCCTAAGGACTGGGTTCCCCTACTTATACTAAGGTAGGGGTTGGACATACTCTGTGGCCCCACCTATGGGAGGGCCAGGGCAGAGGGGTGGTTACACCCTTTCCCTTTGTCCAGTTTCGTGCCAGAGCAGGGGCTGGAAGCCCCTGAGCCGGTTTGAACTGGGGTATGCACAGGGACACCAAATGTGCCCCCAGTGCAGGACTTCAAAGCACCAGAGAGTGCTCCCGCCCAGCCCCAATACACACTATCCTGTCTGGGGAGGTGGTCACACCTCCCTGGGACAGGAAACCTATTGTCCAGGCCTCCCCTGCCGGAGTTTCGGTCAGCAGCAGGAGGCCAGACTCGTGTCTGTGGCAGCGGCATCCATTTTGTGATGCCAGGGCTCTGGAAAGTCAGTACCGGGTATACCGGTGTGTACATGTCTTTCCCTCTAGAAGGGTGGAATGCTACCCCTGCCGCCAGAACTGGCGGGGGGGTAGTATTCCAAGATGTTTGACACCAAACACAACATGTTTCCGTGCAGCCATCCCAAAGTTAGCATTTAACGCGAGGTTATAATGCGCTTAAGAGTATATGGTCAGGCTGCACTACAAACAGCATCAGAGAAGGGTCTCCGAACGCTGCAGAGGGGCCCTGCTCATGCAGGGGCACCCTCTCACATAGGAACCACGCACTCTGCCTTCAGGATTGATAAGGCCTGCCATAGGAGTGACTTATGGGTTTATATGTGTGTATGTATATAGTGATATAGGTAGCCTATATCACAGTAAGGGGTGCATGCACCACCTTACCCAGGCTGCAGTAGCAGACCTGTGGTGTCAGTTTGGATGGCCTTCCAGGGGTGGCACAATACATGCTGCAGCCCCTGGTAGGCCTCTGAGGTACCTATGCCCTGGGTACATAGTATACCATATACTAGGGACTTATAAGGGCACTCCAGATTCCAATCAGAGATGTGCCTAAGGCACATGGAAACCATTTTAGAGAGGAAGCAGCTAGGCTGGGGTTCTGATTAGCAGGGCCCCAGCCAGACTAAGGTCGAAAAACAGTGAAGCATCAGCAAAAAGTGGGGGTACCCATGTGAAGCAGATCCTACTCTCCTACATTTGACACCAAACACGACATGTTTCCGTGCAGCCATCCCAAAGTTAGCATTTAACGGGAGGTTATAATGCGCTTAAGAGTATATGGTCAGGCTGCACTACAAACAGCATCAGAGAAGGGTCTCCGAATGCTGCAGAGGGGCTCTGCTCATGCAGGGGCACCCTCTCACATAGGAACCAAGCAATCTGCCTTCAGGATTGATAAGGCCTGCCATAGGAGTGACTTATAGGTTTATATGTGTGTATCTATGTAGTGATATAGGTAGCCTATATCACAGTAAGGGGTGCATGCACCACCTTACCCAGGCTGCAGTAGCAGACCTGTGGTGTCAGATTTAGTCTGCTTCCCAGGGGTGGCATAATACATGCTTCAGCCCCTGGTAGGACTGTGAAGTACCTATGCCCTTGGAACCTAAGGTACCATATAATAGGGACTCATAAGGTACCACAGTATCCAATCACTAGTGCACCTAGAGTGCACTCCAAGTCGTTTAGAGAGAACAGAGAGGCTGGGGCCCTGATTGGAAGGGTCCCAGCCTGACTATAGCCAGAAACCAGTGTAAACATCAGAAAAAAAGTGGGGGCAACATAAGAGGCAGATCCTACTCTCCTACACTCTGTTACTTCTTTCAGCACTTTTCTTGCCTGTTTCTGCACTTCTCTTGCCTGTTTCTGCACCTCTCTTCCCCCTTTCTGCACCTCTGTTGCCTCTTTCTTCACATCACTTGCTTCTTTCTGCACCCCTCTTCCCTCTTTCTGTACCTCTCTTGCCTCTTTCTGCACCCCTGTTCCCTCTTTCTACACCTCTCCTGCCTTTTACTGCAATTCTCTTGCCTCTTTCTGCATCTCTGTTGCTTATTTCACCACTTCTTTTTCTTCTTTCTGCACCTGTCTTGCTTCTTTCTGCACCTCTCTTGCCTCTTTCTGAACCCTTCTTCCCTCTTTCTGCACCTCTCTTGCCTCCTTCTGCACCCTTCTTCCCTCTTTTGCACCTTTCTTGCCTCTTTGTGCACCCCTCTTGCCTCTTTCTGCACCTCTGTTGCTTCTTTCTGCACGTTTCTTGCTTCTTTCTGCACCTCTGTTGCTTCTTTGTGCACCTCTATCGCTTCTTTCTGCACCTCTCTTGCCTCTGTCTGCACCCCTGTTTCCTCTTTCTGTACCTCTTTTGCCTGTTTCTGCATCTCTCTTCCCTCTTTCTGCAGTTTTCTAGCCTCTTTCTGCACCTCTGTTGCTTCTTTCTGCACTTCTCTTTTTTCTTTCTGCACCCCTCTTGCCTCTTTCTGCACCTCCGTTGGTTCTTTCTGCACTTCTGTTGCCTTTTTCTGCACCTCTCTTGCTACTTTCGGTACCCCTCTTGCCTCTTTATGCACCCCTCTTTCCTCTTTCTGCAATTCTCTTGCCTCTTTCTGCACACCTCTTCTCTCTTTCTACACCTCTCTTGCCTCTGTCTGCACCTCTGTTGCCTCTTTCTTCACTTCACTTGCTTCTTTCTGCACCCCTCTTGCCTCTTTCTGCACCCCTCTGCCATATTTCTGTACCTCTTTTGCCTCTTTCTGCACCCCTGTTCCCTCTTTCTGCACCTCTCCTGCCTGTTTCTGCACCTCTCTTGCTTCTTTCTGCACCTCTCTTGCCTTTTTCTGAACCCTTCTTCCCTCTTTCTGCACCCCTCTTGCCTCTTTCGGCACACTTCTTCTCTCTTTGTGTACCTTTCTTGCCTCTTTCTGCACCTCTCTTGCCTCTTTCTGCAGCTCTCTTGCCTCTTTCTGCACATCTGTTGCTTATTTCTGCACTTCTTTTGTTTCTTTTGCACCTCTCTTGCTTCTTTCTGCACCTCTATTGCTTTTTCTGAACCCTTCTTCCCTCTTTCTGCACCCCTCTTCCATATTTCTGTACCTCACTTGCCTCTTTCTGCACCCCTGTTCCCTCTTTCTGCACCTCTCCTGCCTGTTTCTGCACCTCCCTTGCTTCTTTCTGCACCTCTCTTCCCTTTTTCTGAACCCTTCTTCCCTCTTTCTGCACCCCTCTTGCCTCTTTTGGCACCCTTCTTCTCTCTTTGTGCACCTTTCTTGCCTCTTTCTGCACCTCTGTTGCTTATTTCTGCACTTCTTTTGCTTCTTTTGCACCTCTCTTGCTTCTTTCTGCACCTCTATTGCTTTTTTCTGAACCCTTCTTCCCTCTTTCTGCACCCTCTTGCCTCTTTCTGCACCATTCTTTCCTCTTTGTGCACCTTTCTTGACTCTTTGTGCACTCCTCTTACCTCTTTCTGCACCTCTGTTACTTCTTTCTGCACTTTTCTTGCTTCTTTCTGCACCTCTGTTGCTTCTTTGTGCACCTCTATCGCTTCTTTCTGCACCAATCTTACCTCTGTCTGCACCCCTGTTCCCTCTTTCTGTACCTCTTTTGCCTGTTTCTGCATCTCTCTTGCCTATTTCTGCAGTTTTCTAGCCTCTTTCTGCACCTCTGTTGCTTCTTTCTCCACTTCTCTTTCTTCTTTCTGCATCCGTCTTGCCTCTTTCTGCACCTTCGTTGGTTCTTTCTCCACTTCTCTTGCTTTTTTCTGCACCTCTCTTGCTTTTTTCTGTACCCCTCTTGCCTCTTTATGCACCCCTCTTTCCTCTTTATGCAACTCTCTTGCCTCTTTCTGCAGTTCTCTTGCCTCCTTCTGCACCTCTGTTGCTACTTTCTGCACTTCTCTTTCTTCTTCTGCACCCCTCTTTCCTATTTCTGCACCTCCGTTGGTTCTTTCTGAACTTATCTCGCTTTTTTCTGTACCTCTCTTGCTTCTTTCTGCACCCATCTTGACTCTTTATGCACACCTCTTTCCTCTTTCTGCACCCCTCTTGCCTCTTTCTGCACCTCACTTGCGTCTCTCTGCACCTATATTGTCTGTTTCTGCACCTCACTTGACTCTTTCTGTACCTCTCGTGCCTCTTTCTGCACTTCTCTTGCTTTTTTCTGCACCTCTCTTGCTTTTTTCTGTACCCCTCTTGCCTCTTTATGCACCCCTCTTTCCTCTTTATGCAACTCTCTTGCCTCTTTCTGCAGTTCTCTTGCCTCCTTCTGCACCTCTCTTGCCTCTGTCTGCACCTCTGTTACCTCTTTCTGCACCTCACTTGCTTCTTTCTTCACCCCTCTTGCCTCTTTCTGCAACCCTCTTCCCTCTTACTGTACCTCTCTTGCCTCTTTCTGCACCCCTGTTCCCTCTTTCTGCACCTCTCCTGCCTGTTTCTGCACCTCTCTTGCCTCTTTCTACACCTGTTGCTTATTTCTGCACTTCTTTTGCTTCTTTCTGCATCCATCTTGCCTCTTTCTGCAACCCTCTTCCCTCTTACTGTACCTCTCTTGCCTCTTTCTGCACCCCTGTTCCCTCTTTCTGCACCTTTCCGGCCTGTTTCTGCACCTCTCTTGCCTCTTTCTGCACCTCTGTTGCTTCTTTCTCCACTTCTCTTTCTTCTTTCTGCATCCGTCTTGCCTCTTTCTGCACCTTCATTGGTTCTTTCTCTACTTCTCTTGCTTTTTTCTGCACCTCTCTTGCTTTTTTCTGTACCCCTCTTTCCTCTTTATGCACCCTCTTTTCCTCTTTATGCAACTCTCTTGCCTCTTTCTGCAGTTCTCTTGCCTCCTTCTGCACCTCTGTTGCTACTTTCTGCACTTCTCTTTCTTCTTCTGCACCCCTCTTGCCTATTTCTGCACCTCCGTTGGTTCTTTCTGCACTTCTCTCGCTTTTTTCTGCACCTCTCTTGCTTCTTTCTGCACCCATCTTGACTCTTTATGCACACCTCTTTCCTCTTTCTGCACCCTTCTTGCCTCTTTCTGCACCTCACTTGCGTCTCTCTGCACCTCTATTGTCTGTTTCTGCACCTCACTTGACTCTTTCTGTACCTCACGTGCCTCTTTCTGCACTTCTCTTGCTTTTTTCTGCACCTCTCTTGCTTTTTTCTGTACCCCTCTTGCCTCTTTATGCACCCCTCTTTCCTCTTTCTGCACTCCTCTTGCTTCTTTCTGCACACCTCTTCTCTCTTTCTACACCTCTCTTGCCACTGTCTGCACCTCTGTTACCTCTTTCTGCACCTCACTTGCTTCTTTCTTCACCCCTCTTGCCTCTTTCTGCAACCCTCTTCCCTCTTACTGTACCTCTCTTGCCTCTTTCTGCAACCCTGTTCCCTCTTTCTGCACCTCTCCTGCCTGTTTCTGCACCTCTCTTGCCTCGTTCTACACCTCTGTTGCTTATTTCTGCACTTCTTTTGCTTCTTTCTGCACCTCTCTTGCGTCTTTTTGCATCTCTCTTTCTTCTTTCTGCACCCCTCTTGCCTCTTTCTACATCCCTCTTTCCTCTTTCTGCACCCCTCTTGCCTATTTCTGCACCTCACTTGCCTCTTTCTGCACCTCTCTTGTCTGTTTCTGCACTTCTCTTGACTCTTTCTGCACCTCAATTGCCTCTTTCTGCACTTCTCTTGCTTTGTTTGCACCTCTCTTGCCTCTTTACGCACCTCTCTTGTCTCTTTCATCACATCTATTGCTTCTTTCTATACCTTTTTTGCTTCTTTCAGCACTTCTCTTGCCTCTTTCTGTACTTCTCTTGCCTGTTTCTGCACCCCCTTGCCTCTTTCTGCACCTCTGTTGCCTCTTTCTTCACCTCACTTGCTTCATTCTTCACCCCTCTTGCCTTTTTCTCCACCCCTCTTCCCTCTTTCTGTGCCTCTCTTTCCTCTTTCTGCACCCCTGTTCCCTCTTTCTGCACCTCTCCTGCCTGTTTCTGCACCTCTTTTGCCTCATTCTGCACTTTACTTGCCTCTTTGTGCACCTCTGTTGTTTCTTTCTGCACTTCTCTTGCCTCTTTCTGCACCTCTGTTGCTTCTTTCTTCACTTCTCTTGCTTCTTTCTGCACCTGTCTTGCTTCTTTCTGCACCACTCTTGCCTTTTTTTGCATCATTCTTCCCTCTTTGTGCACCTCTCTTGCCTCTTTTTGCACCACTCTTGCCTCTTTCTGCAGTTCTCTTGCCTCTTTCTGCACCTCTGTTGGTTCTTTCTGCACTGCTCTTGCTTCTTTCTGCACTTCTCTTGCCTCTTTCAGCACTCCTCTTCCCTCTTTCTGCATTTCTCTTGCCTCTATCTGCACCGCTGTTTCCTCTTTTTGCATCTCTCTTGCCTGTTTCTGCACCTCTCTTGCCTCTTTCTGCACCTCCGCTGCTTATTTATGTACTTCTTTTGCTTCTTTCTGCACCTCTCTTGCTTCTTTTTGCACCTCTCTTGCTTCTTTCTGCACCCCTCTTGCCTCTTTCTACACCCCTCTTGCCCCTTTCTGCACCCTTTTTCCCTCTTTCTGCACCCCTCTTGCCTCCTTCTGCTCCCTTCTTCCCTCTTTGTGCACCTGTCTTGCTTCTTTCTGCAACCCTCTTTCCTCTGTCTGCACATCCCTTGCCTCTTTCTGCAGTTCTCTTGCCTCCTTCTGAACATCTGTTGCTTTTTTCTGCACTTCTCTTGCCTTTTTCTGCACCCCTCCTGCCTATTTCTGTACCTCGCTTGCCTCTTTCTGTACATTTCTTGTCTGTTTCTGCACTTCTCTTGACTCTTTCTGCACTTCTCTTGCTTTTTTCTGTACCTCTCTTGTTTCTTTCTGCAAATCTCTTGTCTCTTTCATCACTTCTCTTGCTTCTTTCTACACCTCTGTTGCTTCTTTCAGTACTTTTGTTGCCTCTTTCTGCACTTCTCTTGCCTGTTTCTGCACCTCACTTACCTCTTTCTGCATCTCTCTTGTCTGTTTCCGCACTTCTCTTGACTCTTTCTGCACCTCAATTGCCTCTTTCTGTACTTCTCTTGCTTTTTTTGCACCTCTCTTGCCTCTTTACTCACCTCTCTTGTCTTTTTCATCACATCTATTGCTTCTTTCTATACCTTTTTTGCTTCTTTCAGCACTTCTCTTGCCTCTTTCTGCACTTCTCTTGCCTGTTTCTGCACCCCTCTTGCCTCTTTCTGCACCTCTGTTGCCTCTTTCTTCACCTCACTTGCTTCATTCTTCACCCCTCTTGCCTTTTTCTGCACCCCTCTTCCCTCTTTCTGTGCCTCTCTTTCCTCTTTCTGCACCCCTGTTCCCTCTTTCTGCACCTCTCCTGCCTGTTTCTGCACCTCCTTTGCCTCATTCTGCACTTTATTTGCCTCTTCGTGCACCTCTGTTGTTTCTTTCTGCACTTCTCTTGCCTCTTTCTGCACCTCTGTTTCTTCTTTCTTCACTTCTCTTGCTTCTTTCTGCACCTGTCTTGCTTCTTTCTGCACCACTCTTACCTTTTTTTGCATCATTCTTCCCTCTTTGTGCACCTCTCTTGCATCTTTTTGCACCACTCTTGCCTCTTTCTGCACCCCTCTTGCCTCTTTATGCACCTCTGTTGGTTCTTTCTGCACTGCTCTTGCTTCTTTCTGCACTTCTCTTGCCTCTTTCAGCAGTCCTCTTCCCTCTTTCTGCATTTCTCTTGCCTCTATCTGCACCCGTTTCCTCTTTTTGCACCTCTCCTGCCTGATTCTGCACCTCTCTTGCCTCTTTCTGCATCTCTCTTGCCTTTTTCTGCACCTCCGCTGCTTATTTATTTACTTCTTTTGCTTCTTTCTGCACCTCTCTTGCTTCTTTTTGCACCTCTCTTGCTTCTTTCTGCACCCCTCTTGCCTCTTTCTACACCCCTCTTGCCCCTTTCTGCACCCTTTTTCCCTCTTTCTGCACCCCTCTTGCCTCCTTCTGCTCCCTTCTTCCCTCTTTGTGCACCTGTCTTGCTTCTTTCTGCACCCCTCTTTCCTCTGTCTGCACATCCCTTGCCTCTTTCTGCAGTTCTCTTGCCTCCTTCTGAACATCTGTTGCTTTTTTCTGCACTTCTCTTGCCTCTTTCTGCACCCCTATTGCCTATTTCTGCACCTCACTTGCCTCTTTCTGTACCTCTCTTGTCTGTTTCTGCACTTCTCTTGACTCTTTCTGCACCTCACTTGCCTCTTTCTGCACTTCTCTTGCTTTTTTCTGTACCTCTCTTGTTTCTTTCTGCAACTCTCTTGTCTCTTTCATCACTTCTCTTGCTTCTTTCTACACCTCTGTTGCTTCTTTCAGCACTTCTGTTGCCTCTTTCTGCACTTCTCTTGCCTGTTTCTGCACCTCTCTTGCCCATTTCTGCACCTCTGTTACCTCTTTCTTCACTTCACTTGCTTCTTTCTGCACCCCTCTTGCCTCTTTCTGCACCCCTCTTCCATATTTCTATACCTCTCTTGCCTCTTTCTGCACCCCTGTTCCCTCTTTCTGCACCTCTCCTGCCTTTTTCTGCACCTCTCTTGCTTCTTTCTGCACCTCTCTTGCCTTTTTCTGAACCCTTCTTCCTTCTTTCTGCACCCCTCTTCCATATTTCTGTACCTCACTTGCCTCTTTCTGCACCCCTGTTCCCTCTTTCTGCACCTCTCCTGCCTGTTTCTGCACCTCACTTGCCTCTTTCTGCACTTCTCTTGCTTTTTTCTGTACCTCTCTTGTTTCTTTCTGCAAATCTCTTGTCTCTTTCATCACTTCTCTTGCTTCTTTCTACACCTCTGTTGCTTCTTTCAGCACTTCTTTTGCCTCTTTCTGCACTTCTCTTGCCTGTTTCTGCACCTCTCTTGCCTCATTTCTGCACCTCTGTTGCCTCTTTCTTCACTTCACTTGCTTCTTTCTGCACCCCTCTTGCCTCTTTCTGCACCCCTCTTCCATATTTCTGTACCTCTCTTGCCTCTTTCTGCACCCCTGTTCCCTCTTTCTGCACCTCTCCTGCCTTTTTCTGCACCTCTCTTGCTTCTTTCTGCACCTCTCTTACCTTTTTCTGAACCCTTCTTCCCTCTTTCTGCACCCCTCTTCCATATTTCTGTACCTCACTTGCCTCTTTCTGCACCCCTGTTCCCTCTTTCTGCACCTCTCCTGCCTGTTTCTGCACCTCTCTTGCTTCTTTCTGCACCTCTCTTGCCTCTTTCTGAACCCTTCTTCCCTCTTTCTGCACCCCTCTTGCCTCTTTTTGCACCCTTCTTCTCTCTTTGTGCACCTTTCTTGCCTCTTTCTGCACCTCTCTTGCCTCTTTCTGCAGCTCTCTTGCCTCTTTCTGCACCTCTGTTGCTTATTTCTTCACTTCTTTTGCTTCTTTTGCACCTCTCTTGCTTCTTTCTGTACCTCTATTGCTTTTTTCATGAACCCTTCTTGCCTCTTTCTGCACCTCTGTTGCCTCTTTCTGCACCATTCTTTGCCTCTTTGTGCACCTCTCTTGACTCTTTCTGCACTCCTCTTACCTCCTTCTGCACCTCTGTTGCTTCTTTCTGCACTTCTCTTGCTTCTTTCTGCACCTCTGTTGCTTCTTTCTGCACCTCTATCGCTTCTTTCTGCACCAATCTTACCTCTGTCTGCACCCCTGTTCCCTCTTTCTGTACCTCTCTTGCCTGTTTCTGCACCTCTCTTGCCTCTTTCTGCAGCTTTCTAGCCTCTTTCTGCACCTCTGTTGCTTCTTTCTCCACTTCTCTTTCTTCTTTCTGCATCCATCTTGCCTCTTTCTGCACCTTCGTTGGTTCTTTCTCCACTCTCTTGCTTTTTCTGCACCTCTCTTGCTTTTTTCTGTACCCCTCTTGCCTCTTTATGCACCCCTCTTTCCTCTTTATGCAACTCTCTTGCCTCTTTCTGCAGTTCTCTTGCCTCCTTCTGCACCTCTGTTGCTACTTTCTAAACTTCTCTTTCTTCTTCTGCACCCCTCTTGCCTATTTCTGCACCTCCGTTGGTTCTTTCTGCACTTCTCTCGCTTTTTTCTGCACCTCTCTTGCTTCTTTCTGCACCCCTCTTGCCTCTTTATGCACCCCTCTTTCCTCTTTCTGCACCCCTCTTGCCTCTTTCTGCACCTCACTTGCGTCTCTCTGCACCTCTATTGTCTGTTTCTGTACCTCACTTGACTCTTTCTGTACCTCACTTGCCTCTTTCTGCACTTCTCTTGCTTTTTTCTGCACCTCTCTTGCTTCTTTCTGCAACTCTCTTGTCTCTTTCATCACTTATCTTGCTTCTTTCTATACCTCTGTTGCTTCTTTCTGCACTTCTCTTGCCTGTTTCTGCACCTCTCTTGCCTCTTTCTGCACCTCTGTGGCCTCTTTCTGCTCCTCTCTTGCTTCTTTCTTTATCCCTCTTGCCTCTGTCTGCACCCCTCTTCCCTCTTTCTGTACCTCTCTTGCCTCTGTCTGCACCCCTGTTCCCTCTTTATGCACCTCTCCTGCCTGTTTATGCACGTCTCTTTCCTCTTTCTGCACCCCGTTCCCTCTTTCTGCACCTCTCCTGCCTGTTTCTGCACCTCTCTTGCCTCTTTCTGCACCTCTGTTTTTTCTTTCTGCACCCCTCTTGCCTCTTTCTGCATCCCTCTTAACTCTTTCTGCACCTCTCTTGCCTCTGGCTGCACCCCTGTTCCTTCTTTCTGCACCTCTTTTGCCTGTTTCCGCAACTCTCTTGCTTCTTTCTGCAGTTCTCTTGCCTCCTTCTGCACCCCTGTTGCTTCTTTCTGCACTTCTCTTGCTTCTTTCAGTACTTCTCTTGCTTCTTTTTGCACCCCTCTTGCCTCTTTCTGCAGTTCTCTTGCTTCCTTCTGCACCTCTCTTGCTTCTTTCTGTACTTATCTTGCCTCTTTTTGCACCCCTCTTGCCTCTTTCTGCACCCCTCTTAACTCTTTCTGCACCTCTCTTGCCTCTCTCTGCACCCCTGTTCCATCTTTCTACACCTCTTTTGCCTGTTTCTGCAACTCTCTAGCTTCTTTCTGCAGTTCTCTTGCCTCCTTCTACACCCCTGTTGCTCCTTTCTGCACTTCTCTTGCTTCTTTCTGTACTTCTCTTGCTTCTTTCTGCACCTTGCCTCTTGCCTCTTTCTGCATACCTCTTCTCTCTTTCTACACCTCTCTTGCCTCTATCTGCACCTCTGTTGCCTCTTTCTGCACCTCACTTGCTTCTTTCTTCACCCCTCTTGCCTCTTTCTGCACCCCTCTTCCCTCTTTCTGTACCTCTCTTGCCTCTTTCTGCACCCCTGTTCCCTCTTTCTGCACCTCTCTTGCCTCTTTCTGCACCCCTGTTCCCTCTTTCTGCACCTCTCCTGCCTGTTTCTGCACCTCTATTGCCTCTTTCTGCACCTCTGTTGCTTATTTCTGCACTTATTTTGCTTCTTTCTGCACCTCTCGCTTCTTTTTGCATCTCTCCTGCTTCTTTCTGCACCCCTCTTGCCTCTTCTGCATCCCTCTTTCCTCTTTCTGCATCCCTCTTGCCTATTTCTGCACCTCACTTGCCTCTTTCTGCACCTCTCTTGTCTGTTTCTGCACTTCGCTTGACTCTTTCTGCACCTCAATTGCCTCTTTCTGCACTTCTCTTGCTTTTTTTGCACCTCTCTTGCCTCTTTACGCACCTCTCTTGTCTCTTTCATCACATCTATTGCTTCTTTCTATACCTTTGTTGCTTCTTTCAGCACTTCTCTTGCCTCTTTCTGCACTTCTCTTGCCTGTTTCTGCACCCCTCTTGCCTCTTTCTGCACCACTGTTGCCTCTTTCTTCACCTCACTTGCTCCTTTCTTCACCCCTATTGCCTTTTTCTGCACCCCTCTTCCCTCTTTCTGTGCCTCTCTTGCCTTTTTCTGCCCCGCTGTTCCCTCTTTCTGCACCTCTCCTGCCTGTTTCTGCACCTCTTTTGCTTCATTCTGCACTTTTCTTGCCTCTTTCTGCACCTCTTTTGCTTCATTCTGCACTTTTCTTGCCTCTTTCTGCACCTCTGTTTCTTCTTTATGCATTTCTCTTGCCTCTTTCTGCACCTCTGTGGCTTTTTTCTGCACTTCTCTTGCCTCTTTCGGCACCTCTCTTGCCTCTTTCTGCACCTCTGTTGCTTCTTTCTGCACTTCTCTTGCTTCTTTCTGCACCTGTCTTGCTTCTTTCTGCACCCCTCTTGCCTTTTTTGCATCATTCTTCCCTCTTTGTGCACCTCTCTTGACTCTTTCTGCAGTTCTCTTGCCTCTTTCTGCACCTCTTTTGCTTCTTTCTACACTGTTCTTGCCTCTTTCTGCACCCCTCTTGCCTCTTTCTGCACCTCTGTTCGTTCTTTCCGCACTGCTCTTGCTTCTTTCTGCACTTCTCTTGCCTCTTTCCCCACTCCTCTTCCCTCTTTATGCACTTCTCTTGCCTCTGTCTGCACCCCTGTTTCCTCTTTTTGCACCTCTACTGCCTGTTCCTGCATCTCTCTTACCTCTTCCTGCACCTCCATTGCTTATTTCTGTACTTCTTTTGCTTCTTTCTGCACCTCTCTTGCTTCTTTTTGAACCACTCTTGCTTCTTTCTGCACCCCTCTTGCCTCTTTCTACACCCTTCTTGCCTCTTTCTGCACCCTTCTTCCCTCTTTCTGCACCCCTCTTGCCTCTTTCTGCACCCTTCTTCCCTCTTTGTGCACCCGTCTTGCCTCTTTCTGCACCCCTCTTTCCTCTTTCTGCACATCCCTTGTCTCTTTCTGCAGTTCTCTTGTCTCCTTCTGCACCTCTGTTGCTTCTTTCTGTACTTCTCTTGCCTCTCTCTGCACCCCTCTTGCCTCTTTATGCACCCCTCTTAACTCTTTCTACACCTTTCTTGCCTCTGTCTGCACCCCTGTTCCATCTTTCTGCACCTCTTTTGCCTGTTTCTGCAACTCTCTAGCTTCTTTCTGCAGTTCTATTGCCTCCTTCTGCACCCCTGTTGCTCCTTTCTGCACTTCTCTTGCTTCTTTATGTACTTCTCTTGCTTCTTTCTGCACTCCTCTTGCCTCTTTCTGCACACCTCTTCTCTCTTTCTACACCTCTCTTGCCTCTTTCTTCACCTCTCTTGCCTCTTTCTGTACTTCTCTTGCCTCTTTCTGCACCTCTATTGCTTTTTTCTGCACTTCTCTTTCTTCTTTCTGCACCTCTCTTGCTTCTTTCTGTACCCCCGTTGCCTATTATTCCACTTGTCTTTCCTCTTTCTGCACCTCTCTTGTCTCTTTCTGCATCCCTCTTGCCTCTTTCCCCATTTCTCTTCCCTCTTTCTGCACATTTGTTACTCTTTCTGCACCTCTCTTGTTTTTTTCTGCACTTCTCTTGCTTCTTTCTATACTTCTCTCGCCTCTTTCTGTACTCAAATGGGAAGTGCAAGCTGTCAAGTTTAAATGTCTGCATGTTCTCGTGACTGAGGTATATATCTACTTGTATATGTATTATCACATGTGTTATGCATCTAAAGATGGTAGCTTAAAAAGTGGGTAGCTTGTCCTATAGGTGGTTAAATGTTCTCAGCTCTGCTCTGTCATTCAGTTGCAGAGGCCGATATGTCTTATGTATATAGGTGTTATAGAGCCCCTCAAATATACTATTGAATACCCATGTGCCCTGTTTTATGAGCAGAAAGAAATACATGCACCTTCTTGTACACAAATTTACAGAGTATGCTGTTTGAAACACGGGTATTCAAGTATTTGTATGTTTATTTTTATGTAACATGTCACTAGGTAAAAGCAGAGACACACACATGCATACCTTCACAAACTTGGTGAGACTTACAACAGTGATATGGTTAGGATTGCTGTTTTACATTTGGTAGGCCTAACATTCTGAGCAGTCGATGAATAGTGAACCTTCAAGAGAAAAGTGAGGTTTAAGACATCTAGGCCTGGGCGGTGAACTTTGCTCCGTTCGCGGAATTTGCGGAGTTTTCTGCACTCTCGCCGAGTGCAGAAAACTCCGCTTCGCGATGTGCAGCAGAGTTTTTCCCCCGCTCGCGATCACGAACTGTAAGTTCGCGATCGCAAACGGTAAGTTCGCGAGTGCGAGCTGCGGCTCTGGTAGAATTTCTACCGGAGCGGCAGGAATACCAGCACAAACTGCAGTTTGCACTACACTCCGCCACTCGCGGAACTTCGCGGAGTTTTGTTGTAACTTCACGGAAACTCCGCGAACTACGCCCAGGGCAGAAGACATCTTGGGAGAAGGATTAGTGATTAGGCTACTTTGTATGAGTCTGTGGAAAGGTACAGTCGAAGTAGGCCTCTTTCTGCACCTCTGTTGGTTCTTTCTGTACTTCTTTTGCTTCTTTCTGCACCTTTCTTCCTCTTTGTGCACCTCACTTGCCTCTTTCTGCTCTTCTCTTGCGTATTTCTGCGTTTATCTTCCTCTTTTTGCACATGTCCTACCTATGTAGGCATAGTTAGAAATTAGCATTTAAAAAACCTTAGAAATTCACTGAAAAAAACACAGGTTTCAGGGATGTTATTGTTAGGAATTAGCATTTCAAAAACCTTAGAAATTCACTGAAAAAAACACAGGTTTCTGGGATGTTATAGTTAGTCTGACATTTCAATCATACAAAACCAGAGAAATTCGTCCGTTTTAGTTAGCTGAGCTAACTATAACTCATGCCCCCGCAATGCACTGCTGATGACGTCACATATTACATCACTCATGACATGGTCAGTGACATCACTGATGACATCACTGATGACATCTCAAATGACATCACTGACGACATCACTGATGGCATCATCCACTTAATATCTGATGCATCTCCTCATACCCTAATATAACCTTTCACACACCCACTCTAAAATACAGACTACCATTCTCGAAACCATAGACACACCAATACCAGTTAGTACATACCCACTCACTGATTCATAGGTCTATGCACACATCCACTTACTCACCCATAGTCACTCATTCACACATTCACTCATCAATACAGCCACTGATATATGCACTGATATACCCATACAGACACTCACATGCAGCCACTCACCCATAGAGTTACTCACACACCTAGTCAGTCACCCAAAGAATCAATCACACTGCCATTTACTCACCTATACAGTTATATACATACTACCTCACTTATTCATACAGATACTAAGACATACTTACTCTCTTGTACAATCACTGACACAAGCACACATTCATCTATACAGCCACTCTCACAATGACTCACTCTCACATATAGTCACTTGTATACTCCAACACTCACATACACTGCCTTTCACATATGTAGTTACTCACACTTATACCACTTAGACATCCATTCACTCACCAACACAGCTATATGCACACTCACTCACCCTTACAGCCCCTCGCAGATGCACTCATGAACACATACACACATCAAATCACCCACTCACACATCCATGCAGGGAGTCACACCACCGTCCACCCACACAGACACTCAGGCACCTATACAGGTACTCAGGCAACCAAACATTAACCCATAAAGAAACACTCATGTAGCTACTCACCAACCCATGCAGCCACTTACACACCAACTGACAGACTGATACGGGCATTCACACAGATTAGTCATTCACTCATGCATTCACTAAGACACGTTTAATCACTAACTTATACAGTTAGTCACGCACCCACTAAATCATCCATTCAGACACTCATACACCCACTCATTCTTCAATACACCTTGGCGTATATATATAACATTCTTAAACTTTTAAAAAACACTCAGTAACTGGATGATGTCATCAGTGATGTAATCAGTGATGTCATTTGAGATGTCATCAGTGATGTCATCAGTGATGTCACTAACCATGTCATGAGTGATATAATATGTGACGTCATCAGCAGTGCATTGCATGGGCGTGAGTTATAGTTAGCTCAGCTAACTATAACGGCTGAATATCTCTGGTTTTGTACGAGTGAAATGTCAGCCTAACTATAACGTCCCTGAAACCTGTGGTTTTTTCAGTGAATATATATATAGATATATATATTTATAGATATATATATATATATATTTATATATATATATATATATATATATAATTCTTTAACTTTTTAGAAACACAGTCATTGGATGATGTCATCAGTGATGTCATTTGAGATGTCAGCAGTGATGTCATCAGTGATGTCGCTGACCATGTCTTGAGTGATGTAATATGTGACGTCATCAGGAGTGCATTGCGGGGGCACGGGTTATAGTTAACGGATGAATTTCTCAGGTTTTGTATGAGTGAAATATCAGCCTAACTATAACATTTCTGTAACCTGTGTTTTTTCCATGAATATATTGACATATATATATATATATTACCTACTCATGGTCACCAGTAGGTAGTCATAGTTAAGACCTAGTGTTGTGTACATCATGGGGTGTCCTTAAACGGGCTTTCTAGAATCATGACCATATATAGGCACAATCCAACCTGCCCTTATATAGGCATAGAATCCCAGACCTTATTTAGGCATAAACTATGCATACCAAATACAGGCATGGCTTCCGACATCCGTCCACCCTAGCGTCTCAACGAGTCCATGAACAAACAGACCCTCTGGCTGCGGGAGTTTCCCTTGCCCAGGACTATTGATTTCTTCAAGGTCTCATACATTATGCATGAACCTCTTATTCCCTAAGGGATTCATTCATGACGTCTTTCGCTACCCAACTCACGTCAATGCTAACATTTTCAGGTATAAATATACCTTCCCAAACCCCTGTAAATCAGAGGAGACCTCGACTTCAGAGGAGCCCGATTCCCGGCCAGACGCACTGAGAAGACACTGCCCTTCCTGCACGCAGAGAGTCCAGCTTCCAGTGATCTAACTTCCCTTGCGGGGTGTTGGAGTTCGAGTCCGGATAGAGATTCCTACCTCTCTCATTCTTCAGGTATGGAGCAGACTAGAACCTAGAGGGACTCTTGGCATAATAGACTCTTGGCATGCTAGGCGTAACTTACTCTTAGTATACTCTAGTCAGGAATACAGCACCTACTTCTACTTCTCCCTACACCTAGGACAGGTTAGGCACACTGGGTAGAACTAGGCTAGAAACGCATCGTATGAGTACTCGCATTTTTAGGTTGTGTCATTTTAGGTAAATGCATATATGCTAAAAGATAATGCTGACGCAGTATTATTTATTTTTACTGCTCACCTTGTACATTATTTATCTCGCATACTGTCTTGTGATCGTAACAGCACATATAACTTACAACAGAAACAAGACAGTTCAATAAATCCTTTATTGAAACGCCCGTCTGGTTATTTCTGTGTAACTCTGAGAATAACTGAAACATGTACAACTGAGCTGAGTGAAATGGTTATCTATTGTTTCTACGACTCTGGGACACATCCTGATTCTGTAAGGGAAACACAGTGGTCATGTTTTGCGGCAGCCAGAAACTAATCCCTTCTAGTCGTCAAGAAGTTTCTAGTGGCCTCTGAGCTAGCTGGCACAAGTAATTAAGTTTAATATACTCGATAGGGACATACTGACCTTAGTCCTATGTCAAACCTATAGGATATATTATTCCAATGCGCAGAGCCTATAAGGGAAATAGGAGCTACACTACATGGCGCCCAACGTTTGGTAAGGCAGTAATTCAACGTTAGATACTGAGTAACTCAGCTGTGCATATATTCTTTTTTCTCTCAGAGACCCCTACCCATATACTCCAAAAGACGTCTGGAGTGGGCAGGGATAGTATCCGCCACGGCTACATAGGGAAGACCCCTATATATTAGCTGTTTGGTTTGCTCAACGTTGAAGGATACAGTGTTCCACAATATTGTGCACCTTATCTTTATTTCCTTGAAATTTGTTTCCATATTTTCAAGCAGAAAAATGTCAGGCACTGACAATGACGCCGGAAACGGTGGAGCTGCGGCTGATCCAGCCCAACCAGCGTTATTTAACAACACAGGTTTAAATGAAGCCGAAGAGGGTGTCATAGACATTCCTCCTAACTTAAGAAGAGCCATTACTCTAAAACTTATAAAACATGGCCTATCTCCGAGAGGAGGTAGAGCAGTTTTCGTGATTGAGGCACATGAATCCTTTCAGACAGAGGTATTCTATTCATGGGTAATTCTTCCTGAATCCAATCCAGTAGCACACTTGTTTCACTACTACAAAGAAGATGAAGCACCAGAGGAATAAATTCCTTTCGAGGATATTGAGATTCCATTAACATACCAGGAGCATCAGCTCTGGTTTAAAGGCGCCCTAAAACACAATAAAAATATAACCAGGCTCGGTCCACTAGGTAGACCAGGAGCAACATGGCCGATTCTAGCCGGCTACACACCTCATCCAGACATCGAAATAATGTCAGACGAGGAAATACTTAATCAACTCACAGAGTTAATAAAAATCTACAGACAATTGGTTCAATATGTCATGCGGACTTTCACAGTCCAACCACCATTAACAATTACAAATCATACTCCTCCACAGGGGAGTACACTAAAAATTACACCTCAGACTCTATACGCAGTCATGGGTAAAATGCCCACTAAGCGGGAGCAAATTCCATTTTGGATAGCTCAAAAATTACTCAAATTGAAGCAGTATTTCCAAATACTAGCCCACATGAGAAACACAGAATCCTAACCATCAGTTTACCAATGGGGATCACACCACAACTGGAAGACTGCACCACTTGGGGCTCAGTCTTTGCTGCCATCTACACTAAAACACACGGCATTCCGTCAATAGCGGTAATACCTGATGTCCTAAAACAAATTCAAAACGAATACGGGGCAGAGCCTGCTTTAAATTTAGGTATGAAATTACTGAAAAATTTTGAACGGGTCTCAACGATAATATTATCTAATATTAAAGGGGAGGCAGCAGCAGTGGCGATCCAACAAAAACTAAGGGAATTTGATGTTACAGAACATCAGACAGAGCTACCCAGAATTATAGAGCAATCTTATGCAGAATTAGGCAGAGATAGTTTGGGTGGGAGACCAGCTAAACCAAAACTATCGGAAAGTCCTGAAAAGGACTCAATTAAACAAACTCCTACATCTTCTAAAAAGAAGTGGGAATCTAACAAACAAAATTCAAACGAGAAAGGTTCTCAATCCCGAGGTAGGTCTCCTCAAAAGGAGCCCTCTGAAAGGAGGTACAACCTCAGGAATAGGGATAATTTGAGAAAACCTGATAGGTATCAAGACACTGATACACGTTCCTCTCGTCCCTTTCAGGTCTCATCACAGACTTCGGAAAGAAGAGGACGAACAGAACATAGAGAAGAACGCGTGAAATCGAAAGACGACAAGCACGCAACAAAAATTAAAGCTAAACCTCAAATCTCCAAAAGAAAGTAGCAGGTCTGAAGATAAGACATGCCGAGAATAATGAGATCGCAACTCAAGAACGGAGAATGGGCTCAGACAATGCTGGACAGTGCAGCAGAAGTCACAATAGCTCGCCAGAACCTGATGGAACTTCTGGAGATAGTGGACTTGAATGAGTACATTACAGTAGAGACTGTAGACACCAGGGTTAGTACTCCACAAAGGTTATATGAAATAACACTCCGGATGGAGGGAGACAAACCTAGACAGGTTAAAGCACTTTTTTGGGAAAGACTATCAAAGGGTTATGACATACTTCTAGCAGAAAAAGACTGGCCACCACAATTTGTCAGGGAGTGCCCACACAGCGAGGACATGATTATGCCTGCCTTCTCCAATCACATTCCAATTCACTTAAAATATACATATGCCAGAAAATGGGCAGTGGCCCAGGCTCCAGCATTATATAAAAATCATGTAGGATGGGATGAGGACTCCCTCACCATAAAATACATCTGAAACATGAACCTACTGCTCAGAGGCAGTATCCAATTAAGCAAGAAGCTAAAAACAGGTCAGGGAGATTTTAAATCAACTTGAATACCAAGGGGTGATTGAAACTAGCACCTCATCTATGAACAATCCTTTGTTTCCTGTCTCCAAACCAGACAATACATATCGTCTAGTTTTGGACTACAGACATTTAAACACTTGTTCTAAAACTTTTGCAGTACAAAATGCACATAGCACAGCATTAATGAATAACATTGTGCGTAAAAAATACAAAACAACATTAGACATCTCAAACGGTTTCTTTTGTCAAAATATAGCACCTGAAAGTAGGTACTTAACGGCATTCTCCATAATGGGGACCCAGCGTCACTTTTGTCGACTCCCACAAGGGTTCAAGAACAGCCCGGGTTATTCTCAGCAAGAGTAACGGAGTTACTACAAATTTATGACAACAAGGCATTGTCCTATGTCGATGATATTTATCTGACAGACGATGACTTGGAAAAACACTTGAACAGGGTGAGCACCATTATATTGGGATTCGCCTTTGAGGGCTACAAGTTCAACTTTAAAAAGTCCCGAATTGCCCATCTCAATGTCCTATTTTTGGGATATGAGCTTTCAAGTGAAGGCAAGAGCTTGGCAGCTAACTTTCTAGAGAAGTGTGCGCTGCTCCAACCTCCAAAAACGCAAAAAAATTTACAATCAATATTGGGATTTCTAAATTTTGGTAGAACATACATTCTAAACTATGCAGAAAGGGTTAAACCTCTCTACGCATTAATCAAACCTGATTTTTCAATCAAAAACTGGACACAGGAACACACAGAAGTCTTGCGTTCACTCCAAGCTAATATGTTAGCAACAAACCACTTACAAACACGCGTAAGTCAAAGAAATTTGGTGATTCGAATAATTTCGGGTCAATGTGGATTCACTTACTTAACCTTTAACGAGGGTGAGAAAGTACCAATTGCATACAAATCCCATTTGTACACACAAGCGGAAATGCGCTTCAGATCAACTGAAAAAATTCTGACAGCAGTTCAAACAGCTGTAGCAAAAGAAAGAGCCTTAGCCCAAGGGAAACGCATAATTGTCGTTACCCCAGTACCGGCTTTAGAAGCGGTCACAAAAGCGAGCATTCCGAATGCTAAAGCTTTACATCCGAGATGGATACAGTGGGTTAATTCTCTTGCTGCAACTGATGTTGAATATGTATTTGATCCAGATTTAAAAACACAGGCATTTCTCCAATATGAACAAGAATGTCCTCTGCCCACTGAGAATCTGCCTCTCGATCAGTATGAATTCGTAATTTACACTGACGGATCCGCACAACCCACAACAGGGAGTAAGCAAGCTTACAGTGCAGCGTGTGCTATCGTTAAAGGTCACATGCGAAATGGCATCTTCAGACCTATGGTCACAAAAACTCAGTCACTAGGTGATTGTACAGCTCAGCGAGCTGAACTACAGGCATTCAAACTGGCACTTGAAAGTACGGATCGAGAATTCCTCACACTAATCGTGTGCGATTCCTTTTACTGTGTTCAGTCGTATAATAACTATATACGAACCTGGCTTGAAAATGGTTTTAAGGATGCAAAAGGTGGCACAATTAAGCACAAATTGCTTTGGGAACAAGTAGTTCTGTTGAAAAACGAACTACCAAAGGCTCACGTGATTCACACACTGAGTCATCAGCGTGATGGCGTTCACGTTGCAGGGAATTCATTGGCTGACGAAGCCGCGAAGGGGGCTGTGCAAACGGCTTCCGTAGCTGCGATCACTCGTTCAAAAACAAAAATAGACGGTGAGATAATGTTAGCTGTCAATGCTTCAAGCAAAGGCAGCAGTGCAGCGTTACCAAAAAGTTTCCACTCAAGTACTCTTATGTAATTGATGCGAATAACGTTCCTTTTGCTCGAATCCCTGGAGTGGGGGATAGGGTAATTCCAAACATGGAACGAAGAGCAGCCTTGATTTATGAAACACATTTGGGGAGGGTCTGTCACATCAAGGGATCTCAAAAACAATTTTGACATTAAGAGAGATGTACTGGTGGCCTGGAATGAATACACAAATTCACATATTCATCAACAACTGCTTAGACTGTAAATTACAGCAAGAGAGCCACCAGACACCATGCAGCGAATGCGGCAGCCCAGTGCAGACACCACTGTTAGACAGCATTAGGCTATCTAATCGCCAGCGTCCTACTGGACAAAGGCATTCCCGCAAATACTAAATCTAGGTTCCTATGGTTATGGCCTCAGCGCTCAGCTGACGCTCGAACTGTTATAAAAGATTTGCGAGTCTTTATCGGCACATACGCAATAGGCACGTTTCATTCTGACCAGGGTCCTGCGTTTAGCTCTAGGGCTTACAAGGAGGCCATGGCCAGTCTGGGCGTTGCATTGCGGTACTCCTCTCCATTCCATCCTGAGGGAAATTCTGTTGTGGAAAGGAAAAACCGGGACATAAAGCAGTCTATAACAGCTAGGGTATTAGGCTCGGGTGATGGGTGGGTCAAACACCTCATTAGCGTTCAGCGCGCTATCAATAACTTGCCAAGAAGTTCTCTAGGGGAGTCACTCCATATGAGGTCCTATTTGGGACAAGAATGTGGGTTCCAGACTTAGAACACGTAAGCACAGTGGTGGACAAAAAGAATTTGATATCAAAGATCGTTTGGTTGTTTTACAGGAACTTAACAAGTTAAGAACGAAACAAAGCAACGTATCCTTACAGTCAACCACCACTGGGGAAAATCGGCGGTCCCAGCAAGGCCTGTCTGGATTCCAAAAGTTGGGGATCTAGTCAGAGAAAAATCGCGGACAAGAAGGAATTTGGACCTTCTTACAGACAACCGGTACCTGTTCTAGCTGTTCAAGGAACAAGGACAGTACTTCTGCCGCCCCTTGCTGGAAGAAAGTAGAAAAGATTTGTGTCAATCGACCTGATCAAACCACAACATGTGGCCAATACTAAGCAGTAGGCCTCGTGGACTCCGACCTAGTAGCAGACGCACTCCTCTCACTACTATTCAAGAGGTTCAGACTGAAAGACTGATCACGATCGAGAATTCAGCTGTAACAAATGAAGGACTATGCAACCAAGCTATGGAACTCATCCCTCTTGACAACCAAATAACAGTTCGTCCAAATACACCTGTCTACACCAACGTGACACGTGAAGAACTGGTTCCTGTGATTTCAACGAATCCTGATGCAATTCCAACAATTGACAGAACTGCTTCTGGCTATTTCATTGACTTTGATACGTTCTCAGTGGATCCAAGCGAACCTGAAACGACGCCAGCATCATCAAAACTCAAGCAGCAAGTACAAGACTTTATTCACTTTCTGAAAAAGACTTATCTGGTTTCTCCATGGATTGAACTCTGGATTACATCTGGACTTTTTGTTTTCCTGCTCTGGCTAGCTTTGGTAACAACAGTAAGCATGCTTATAAGTGGCAGATACATCCATGTGAACATTGAAGGAAAGGACATAAATGTGCTTTTGAAACCACATAAATCTTCCCATCGTGAAGCAAGAGACTTGTCATCAGTGAACATCACAGCTGTTCCTATACAGGATGGTATAGTGTGGGACAAAACAGATTATGAAATCTTCGGTCCAAGTGAACAATTGAACATTCCACATTTGTTTAAAATTTCACTAAGCGATTTGATAACGTCCAGTACCTATTCAGATGATTGGGACTTAGAGACTGTTCAAAATATAATGTTTGATCTAGAAAAATCTGCTGCATTTTCTAAAAATGAATATTTAGAGGGTACAAATGATTACGAAGAAATGTATTGTTACAACCACTATGGTCATCATTATTTGCACAAAACTGCATATCCAAGAAATGTGTTTATGTTTAATCAATGGGAACATTGTCCTACACCACCACATGGTAGTTCAAAAACTTTTGCTAGTAAATTTCCATATTTTTCAGGTTATAATACATCTGATCCAGAAACGTTTTACTATAAAAATGTAAACAAAACAGGACTGAAAATTATGTTAACAAATACGAAACAGATTTACTCTGAAGCATTTATTGCCCAACTGTCTACTCAGGGTTTCGACTTATGGAAAGACACAATTGAGACAAAAACTGTCTGGGGTAGTAAAGATTGGCAAGTGCAGGGTATAGAAGCTTTATTTAGAGCCTGTATAATCCCTGAACAAATAATGTTTTTGAATGACACCGTCCAACAGACATCTTGTCTTGGGTTAGCCAAGATAAAAGAGATGAAATCACCTTCTGTGCCAACACCTGCCAGTGATAATAATACAAAGGCAGTGGTGACAGTTGACAATATACTACAACTCAACAGAACTCATCCAAATTGGAAGAAATGGTTGATTTGGCCCGCAGACACAAACAACTGTCAGGAAAGGTTCTTGAACAAAACTCAGGGCTTTGCACTTCATAGGCCAGACCCAAGATATGTCCAAAGACAACATCCGGGGTAGTAACAACATACAGTGTAGGAAAATTATGCCTCGATTGGTTGCATAAATCTACACTACAGGATGTGAAGCAACACTTAACCTTACTTGCACACGACGCAGATCTTAGGGAATTCTTGCTTGGATCAAGAAAACCGCGTCAAAAACGTTTCATATATGCCGGCATCTACGCTGCTTATAACGAAGCATGGAAAGTGTCACAGATAGAGGCTGCAGAACGAATACGTGAACTTGATCGTATTAATTTAGAGAAAACACTCTCTGTAGTCGACAATGGGTTAACAACTTTGTCCTCCAGAATTTATTCATTGGATGGCATTGTATCCTCTGCTATCGACATTCTAGAACAAGACTTGGCTATGTTACAACAAGGTCAGTCTCAATTACGTTCTATAGTGTTATTGACATGGACGCTGCAATCTTTGCGAGCGGGCTATGTGCCTTGGCGTTTCATCAACATGTCGTCTCTGTTTGCAGAATACAATCTAACTGATAAACAGATCGAATTGGCACAAAGAGGAGCAAAGTATACAGTGCTGAGCATTGAAAAAATTGACAAATTACCATTGACAGTGGCAGAAAAACCAGCTACAGAATGGCTTATTCATGGCAAAATAACATTACCTGTGACAACTTTTCAGTTCCAGTATTGTGTCAGACAGATGCAAGCAGGCAAATATGAAAGGTTGGGTAAGGAATACATTAAGACATCTTGGAATTTACCGTATACACAAATGTTGGAGTGGGGATCGTGAAGTGTTTCTTAGCGGTACTAACTGTGAACATGCACTAACCGGTTCACTCATATGTCAGGACATTATTTTGCACGGAGCTTGTAATGGTTCTGCGGCAAACCTGTCTTGCCATCAGCACGGTTCTCCAGCTGCTGTGATTAATCCAACTTTTGGACAACTTTCGAATGGGAGTTACCTCATGTTGAATGATCAGAGCTGCTGTGGAATGTTGCCCGGCATCCCATATCTAGTAACGGTCAACTCCAGGGTCACTTGCTGTATGCAAGTATTGTTTCCCCCAATAGACACCGTCAGGGAGTCGCCTTTGTGGCCTTCACTTAACGTCTCTTTTATAAGATTTGATACTTTAAGCAGAATGAAAGCCATGCTTTTACAGCAAACAGTGCCTTTGACCTCGGCCAAAGAAACCTATGATCTACAAATTGCAAGGACTTCGGCTGAGATACAGACTTTAATACGTACAAACTGCCCTATACATTTCGTAGAAATGATATCACGTATCTTTAACATGTCAGATACAACAGGAATTGTACATGTATTTAAGAGCATTTGCACCGGTCTCTTAGCACCGTTCCAGGCAATACTTGGAATCATTCCGAACTTTGCACATTCGGTGTTTGGTGGCATACCATTAATTCTAGCACTTGTTGCGGGAATTCTATTCATCTGTCTGCTATTACGCTATGGCCAGCCTCTTCGCAGAAAAAACTCCGAGCGAAATGGAGAAAGTTCTCCTTGAAAGAAGGTGCCGTGAGCGAATAGTACAGCTATTGGGCATGACTCGTCTACGGGACCTTAATACCACATGGTTCCTGTCATTCCGACCAATCTGGCATGATTGCATCTTACCTGTTCTACGATGCCTGCTATGCGGTGAAGAATGCGTGTTGGACGCTTGTCTAACATATCCATCAGCTGCGCCAAAGGACGTCGATACTTTGCTGGACCCGATAACGGTCCATGCTTCGTGTTGTCCCCAGAGGCTCCCAATTCTGATGTCAGCATTCATTGAGATCTCACAGTCGCCTCCTGCTGCTGCTGAGGTACGAGAAACAACTCCAGGCACACAGATAACAACGGACGCGAACATTGCTGCAGCAGCCTATGCTGAGGGCGATGCTTCCCATCTTTGTGCGGTCAATCTCTTACATGGGGTGTTCGAACTTACACCAGCGACAGTGGATGATGTTTTGTCTATTGAAATAGATGATCTAATGTTTACACCAGACCCGTGAACTGACTCTGTTTGGCATATTCTGTTCCAGTACAACAGCAACAATTTGGCCTTCATTTTTCAAAGACTTGGAACATTACCAAATTTGAACTTTTGTCCCATTTTTTTTTTCCTCGAACAAAAATGGCAATCCAATCTGCTTAAAGTAAAACTAGCCTTATAATACAGACTTGGCAGTACTTCCAGGGGCACTTAGTCATCTTGTGTGTCTAACTCAGTTCATTTGATTTTCATGACAGGGAATGATTTTGTTTTGAAACAACCTTGCATTCATTCTCGTCATATGTAAATATTGCTTTTATATTTCGTTCCGATTGCATTTACTTCACTCTTTTTGCAGGAAATGAAAAGCACTGCTTAATAATGTACAGCATCCTTTGCATTTTAATGTATCTTTTAAGGCTTTTTAGGATATATTTTAATATGCGGTACTCCATTTTAATGTTTAGCATTTTAAATGTTTAGCATTTTAGTATTGTTGTATACACAAAAGAGGAGTGGGTGTTGTGTACTTCATGGGGTGTCCTTAAACGGGCTTTCTAGAATCATGACCATATATAGGCACAATCCAACCTGCCCTTATATAGGCATAGAATCCCAGACCTTATTTAGGCATAAACTATGCATACCAAATACAGGCATGGCTTCCGACATCCGTCCACCCTAGCGTCTCAACGAGTCCATGAACAAACAGACCCTCTGGCTGCGGGAGTTTCCCTTGCCCAGGACTATTGATTTCTTCAAGGTCTCATACATTATGCATGAACCTCTTATTCCCTAAGGGATTCATTCATGACGTCTTTCGCTACCCAACTCACGTCAATGCTAACATTTTCAGGTATAAATATACCTTCCCAAACCCCTGTAAATCAGAGGAGACCTCGACTTCAGAGGAGCCCGATTCCCGGCCAGACGCACTGAGAAGACACTGCCCTTCCTGCACGCAGAGAGTCCAGCTTCCAGTGATCTAACTTCCCTTGCGGGGTGTTGGAGTTCGAGTCCGGATAGAGATTCCTACCTCTCTCATTCTTCAGGTATGGAGCAGACTAGAACCTAGAGGGACTCTTGGCATAATAGACTCTTGGCATGCTAGGCGTAACTTACTCTTAGTATACTCTAGTCAGGAATACAGCACCTACTTCTACTTCTCCCTACACCTAGGACAGGTTAGGCACACTGGGTAGAACTAGGCTAGAAACGCATCGTATGAGTACTCGCATTTTTAGGTTGTGTCATTTTAGGTAAATGCATATATGCTAAAAAGATAATGCTGACGCAGTATTATTTATTTTTACATTGTACATTATTTATCTCGCATACTGTCTTGTGATCGTAACAGCACATATAACTTACAACAGAAACAAGACTGTTCAATAAATCCTTTATTGAAACGCCCGTCCGGTTATTTCTGTGTAACTCTGAGAATAACTGAAACATGTACAACTGAGCTGAGTGAAATGGTTATCTATTGTTTCTACGACTCTGGGACACATCCTGATTCTGTAAGGGAAACACAGTGGTCATGTTTTGCGGCAGCCAGAAACTAATCCCTTCTTGTCGTCAAGAAGTTTCTAGTGGCCTCTGAGCTAGCTGGCACAAGTAATTAAGTTTAATATACTCGATAGGGACATACTGACCTTAGTCCTATGTCAAACCTATAGGATATATTATTCCAATGCGCAGAGCCTATAAGGGAAATAGGAGCTACACTACACTAGTTTCCATATGAAAGCGTTTTTTTTTACTTGCCTATATCTTTGCCGCTAGTTAACCAATCAATCTGCATGAAATTTTCCCCCAAAAAGTGTCATAGTAAGTCTTGCTGTGCGCGGTAAGTTTTTGGGTGATCCGTTAAGCGGGGGTCAAGAAAAATGGGGCTAAAAAATAATGTTTTCCCATTTTAATTCCCAAAGAGTGCGTAGTTCAACCTACAGCCGGAACCGCTGGAAGGAATTACACCAAATTTGGCAGAAAGGTAGATGTTGTTACGTAAATTGTGTTTTTTGTTCTTTGGTGCAAATCCCTTCAGTAGTTTTTGAGAAATTTAAGAAGAAAACATTACTGATATCTCTGGCCGCCTAGCCTTCGCTAAAAAAGACAAGCTCGTGCAGAGAAATGCACAGCTCTGGCTGGCTGCCAGCACTTCAACCAGGAAGTGCTGGCAGCCATCTTGGGACTCTGCTTCACCGAGTTCCCCCCAAAAAAGTGAAACTATAGACAAGGGGGCAGAGTAGGTATATCCTGACCATGCAAAAAAAGCATTTTTAAAAAAAATTATTACAGCGAGGCTGTGACGAATTCACAAATTCGGGGTAAAAAAAACAAAGAGTTGGCTCCTGTGCTGCATTTATTATCAGCCCCAGGGTGGGCCAGGTCCTGGAGCATTTTTTTAATAATGAAGGATGATGCACGTGGCCCCCCTCCTGGGGCTGAATGTTTCCTTGGGGGCTCCCACCTCCCTGTGGCTTCTTTAACAATGAATGCGGGGGAGGCCAGTATGACCTCTGCCGCTGCCCTGGGACTACCACCTCCCCGAGGATTTTTTTTCTTAGGACTTTCCCAGCCCCGGGGACCAACACCTCCCCAGGGCCTAATACAAAAGTATTGTAGGGGGACTGCACGGGCCCTCCAGCCCTTGGGGCTGCCCCCTCTCCAGGGCTTTGATAAATTTGAATGTGGGGGCATGTGGCATTCAGGCTCCTCCAGCGGTCCCCAATGTGAGAAACTTGGTGCTCAGGGTCGGACCAGGGCACACAGTATTGTGGCCTGGCCCAGGGATTATTCCATTTCATAACTATAACATCCCTGTAACTTTTTTAAAAAAAATACATATATATATATATGATCAAGGCAAGGGCTCCTGCCGAAACGCGTCATAGCACGGAATTAATTAAATAAAGAAATTACCTAAAAGCTTGGGACTGTAGTGTCGGTTCCTGGCAAGGAGAGTTGGTGTGCCGGAGCTGGTTGTGGATATATATATATACACAGGCTATGAAAATAAGGTTCAGGGAAAGAGGTTACCCGACTAGAGCTCTTAAACAGGCAGAAGCCCGAGTTAGGGATCTCCTGAGAGATAAGATCCTCCCCAAAAAAAGCGGTACTGAGGTGAGCAATTAGGACACAACTGAACCGATCAGGTTCATTACAAGGTACAACAGCCATGCAGACCAATTACGTAAAATCTTGAAACACAGGTGGGGGATCTTGAGGCAGGACCCTACACTGAGGAACAAGATAGGACCTAATCCATCTATGTCCTACAGGAGAAGTACCTCACTCAAAGACATGTTTGTACATAGCCACTTACAAACCAAGGAATCTAACTGGCTCAAACAAGCCAAAGGCTTCCTCAAATGCGGAAACTGTCAGGCTTGTAGACACAGTAGCAATGTGACAGAAATCACTCTAGGAAAGGTCAAAACCCCTTGGAAGATCCCCAAGCTGATTACCTGTTACACTGACTTTGTCGTCTATGCCGTAGTGTGCCCGTGTGACCTATGGTATATTGGCTCTACAACTTTCCCAGTGAAGAAACGGATTTTAGAACACTGGAGAGCAATAACCAACAAAGACCACAGCTACAACACAGCCAGGCACTTCACATCTAAGCATAATGGAGATTGGACCAAGGCTAAATATTTTGGCCTAGATTGCGTGAACCTGAACCCGAGAGGTGGGAACAGAATAGGGGCCCTTCGCAGATTGGAATCACGCTTCATCTTACAAGCTGATAGCAAGTTCCCGGGAGGTCTGAACTTAGATGAGGAGATGCATACGCATTTGTAAAGAATAGAGATAGCTTTGGAATCCGTTGATTGCTGACCTCACGCTCCACTGCCCCCATCCTTCCTTTCCCCTCCCCCTCCCCGACAACCCTCCCTTCTTATTCACAATTCTCATATCTCACAGGTGTCACTTTTATGAACACAAAATTGTAATGATGTGGATGCATGTGATGTTTTGATAATTGTTTAAAAAAATAATAATAATCTAGTGGTAAATTTATACAAAAGTTACTATGTCATGTGTGGTAACGTGTTGGGATTTATCCAGTACCTAGACGGCAGACTTAAATGATTCTCCCATATACTAACAGTTGTTATTTGCATTTCCATTACAGGGAGGCTACGCAAGTGGTTCACATTGGATTCACTCACCCACAATAAGGTTATGCGCACCCAGAGTTGTTGGACCACCGAGGTATCCTTCGTACTCTTTGACACTATAACCATTAGTCGAACTGTTGGAACAAACAACCCCAGTACTAGTTGAAATGGATTGATGGACCTTAAAAAAATGGTACTATACCGTTACTGCCTGATATCATATCACAGGCAACACATAACAAGATGCCAGGGCTACATAATTCGGTACTATACCTTGACTCACATGCGTCCCTAACAGGGAGGATGTACTCGAGCACCTCACCCATGGCACCACACACATGACGCACATAAACATTAGAGCGATGAAGCAAATAAGACCCGCACCAATACTAAACTGTAAGAACAGATGAGAAGCATAATATCGAACCAAATGCAATTCACGAAATGCACATTTTTGTATTTGTTTTTCACACAAAAGTTGTAAATATTTTTTCTATGTTTACTAATGTGACACGTGGTATGTTTGACCACAACGACTTTACTTAAATGGGATATGACCCAGGATGGGGTCAGGTGATCAAGACCATGGACTTGGTCGAAACGCTTCTTTTTGTCAAAGAAAAATAAAATCTTTAACCTGATCGAGTGGGCTCGTGGATTTGCCTGTCGCTGCATCCCGCTTCGTGTGGAATATATATATATCAAAACACAATCCTCCGAATCAAAGGAGCCCCCGACCCAACAGGGCGGCCTCAAACAATGGGCACGGAGCAGCCCATCAATCACCACCATGACAGAAAAGCAATGAGGCCCAATTCCAGAGACATGACATTTATTTCCAGGCACAGCCGCACATCCTGTTTCCATATCCTTACGCGTTTCGGCGTCCATTACAGCCTTGATCACTACGAAGGCCTTGGAAAATGCCTGTCCTCCGGAACGATCAGAGCAGGAGGTAATCCCCTCTGAATCCCTTCCTCACAGTCACATATTTGCTTCATTAGCGTACTCCTCTCTTGGGCATGCGAAAGTGAGTGGGTCATGCTCCCGAATTTCACCAAAACACAAACCTCCGAATCAAAAGAGCCCCCGACCCTACAGGGCGGCCTCAAACAATGGGCACGGAGCAGCCCATCAATCACCACCATGACAGAAAAGAAATGAGGCCCAATTCCAGAGACGTGACATTTATTCCCAGGCACAGCCGCACATCCTGTTTCCATATCCTTACTCGTTTTGGCGTCCATTACAGCCTTGATCACAGGTGGAAACAATTAAAATTGCAAAGTGCATTCGTGCATGCTTAAAACCTTTTAGTCACATGACTTACGCAAAAATACATTTCCCATAGTGCATTGTAAAGTTATTTTGGATGTAATACAGGAAATCATTGTTCATCCTCATTTTGTCAATGTCATTAATTCATTCTTTTTACATGCACTGATGTTGGTGTGAAATCTTTTCTCATGCAGTCATGAGCGTTCACATATTTGCGTAGTGCTTTCATACTGCGATGGCCTTGGAAAATGCCTGTCCTCTGGAACGATCAGAGCAGGAGGTAATCCCCTCTGAAACCCTTCCTCACAGTCACAAATTTGCTTCATTAGCGTACTCCTCTCTTGGGCATGTGAAAACGAGTGGGTCATGCTCCCGAATTTCACCAAAACACAATCCACCGAATCAAAGGAGCCCCAGACCCTACAGGGCGGCCTCAAACAATGGGCACGGAGCAGCATATCAATCACCACCATGACAGAAAAGCAATGAGAACCAATTCCAGAGACGTGACATGTATTCCAAGGCACAGCCGCACATCCTGTTTCCATATCCATACGCGTTTCAGCGTCCATTACAGCCTTGATCACAGGTGGAAACAATTAAAATTGCAAAGTGCGTTCGTGCGTGCTTAAAACCTTTTAGTCACATGACTCACTCAAAAATACATTTCCCATAGTGCATTGTAAAGTTATTTTGGATGTAATACAGGAAATCATTGTTCATCCTCATTTTGTCAATGTCATTAATTCATTCTTTTTACATGCACTGATGTTGGTGTGGAATCTTTTCTCATGCAGTCATGTGCGTTCGCATATTTGCGTGGTGCTTTCATACTACGATGGCCTTGGAAAATGCCTATCCTCTGGAACGATCAGAGCAGGAGGTAATCCCCTCTGAATCCCTTCCTCACAGTCACAAATTTGCTTCATTAGCGTACCCCTCTCTTGGGCATGTGAAAGCGAGTGGGTCATGCTCCCGAATTTCACCAAAACACAATCCTCCGAATCAAAGGAGCCCCCGACCCTACAGGGCGGCCTCAAACAATGGGCACGGAGCAGCCCATCAATCACCACCATGACAGAAAAGCAATGAGGCCCAATTCTAGAGACGTGACATTTATTCCCAGGCACAGCCGCACATCCTGTTTCCATATCCTTACACGTTTCGGCGTGCATTACAGCCTTGATCACAGGTGAAAACAATTAAAATTGCAAAGTGCGTTTGTGCTTGCTTAAAACCTTTTAGTCACATGACTTACTCAAAAATACATTTCCCATAGTGCATTGTAAAGTTATTTTGGATGTAATACAGGATATAATTGTTCATCCTCATTTTGTCAATGTCATTAATTCATTCTTTTTACAAGCACTGATGTTGGTGTTGAATCTTTTCTCATGCAGTCTTGTGCGTTTGCATATTTGCCTAGTGCTTGCATACCACGATGGCCTTGGAAAATGCCTGTCCTCTGGAATGATCAGAGCAGGAGGTAATCCCCTCTGAATCCCTTCCTCACAGTCACAATTTTGCTTCATTAGCGTACTCCTCTCTTGGGCATGTGAAAGCGAGTGGGTCATGCTCCCGAATTTCACCAAAACACAATCCTCCAAATCAAAGGAGCCCCCGACCCTACAGGGTGGCCTCAAACAATGGGCACGGAGCAGCCCATCAATCACCACCATGACAGAAAAGCAATGAGGCCCAATTCCAGAGACGTGACATTTATTCCCAGGCATAGCCGCACATCCTGTTTCCATATCCTTACGCATTTCAGCGTCCATTACAGCCTTGATCACAGGTGGAAACAATTAAAATTGCAAAGTGCGTTAGTGCGTGCTTAAAACCTTTTAGTCACATGACTTACTCAAAAATGCATTTCCCATAGTGCATTGTAAAGTTATTTTGGATGTAATACAGGAAATCATTGTTCATCCTCAGTTTGTCAATATCAATAATTCATTCTTTTTACATGCACTGATGTTGGTGTGGAATCTTTTCTCATGCAGTCATGTGCATTCGCATATTTGCATAGTGCTTTCATACTACGATGGCCTTGGAAAATGCCTGTCCTCTGGAACGATCAGAGCAGGAGGTAATCCCCTCTGAATCCCTTCCTCATAGTCACAAATTTGCTTCATTAGCGTACTCCTCTCTTGGGCATGTGAAAGCGAGTGGGTTCATGCTCCCGAATTTCACCAAAACACAATCCCCCAAATCAAAGGAGCCCCCGACCCTACAGGGTGGACTCAAACAATGGGCACGGAGCAGCCCATCAATCACCATCATGACAGAAAAGCAATGAGGCCCAATTCCAGAGACATGACATTTATTCCCAGGCACAGCCGCACATCCTGTTTCCATATCCTTACACGTTTCGGGGTCCATTACAGCCTTGATCACAGGTGGTAACCATTAAAATTGCAAAGTGCATTTGTGCATGCTTAAAACCTTTTAGTCACATGACTTACTCAAAAATACATTTCCCATAGTGCATTGTAAAGTTATTTTGGATGTAATTCAGGAAATCATTGTTCATCCTCATTTTGTCAATGTCATTAATTCATTCTTTATACATGCACTGATGTTGGTGTGGAATCTTTTCTCATGCAGTCATGTGCGTTCGCATATTTGCGTAGTGCTTTCATACTACGATGGCCTTGGAAAATGCCTGTCCTCTGGAACGATCAGAGCAGGAGGTAATCCCCTCTGAATCCCTTCCTCACCGTCACAAATTTGCTTCATTAGCGTCCTCCTCTCTTGGGCATGTGAAAGCGAGTGGGTCATGCTCCCGAATTTCACCAAAACACAATCCTCCGAATCAAAGGAGCCCCCGACCCTACACGGCGGCCTCAAACAATGGGCACGGAGCAGCCCATCAATCACCACCATGACAGAAAAGCAATAAAGCCCAATTCCAGAGACGTGACATTTATTTCCAGGCACAGCCGCACATCCTGTTTCCAGATCCTTATGCGTTTCGGCGTCCATTACAGCCTTGATCACAGGTGGAAACAATTAATATTGCAAAGTGCGTTCGTGCGTGCTTAAAACCTTTTAGTCACATGACTTACTCAAAAATACATTTCCTATATATATATCCATCCAAATCTGTAGATGTGGCCGGATCGCAATACCCTCTAGCCAAAACAAAACCACAGTACCGCAGCTCCAGTATATTCATCTTGTTTATTTAAACGCTAGCAACACGAAAAATCCCCAACGCGTTTCGGAGCTCTTTACTCCTTGGTCACGGTTTAGGTTTGTGCATTACTTCCGTTTCCTTTTAAAGAAACACCACATGTGTTTTGTGCACGTAATAAACATAAACAAAATACTCTTTGTCAGTTTCAGTTGTTGTTAATAAACAAGATTCAATCGCTTTCGAGTGATTCACCAAATTATAACAAAATGGTTTAGCCTTACATAAAATCTAATTAAATCAAGGGGGGGATTAACGCACTGTCACAATTCATTTCAAAGGTGATTTAAAAGCAAAGATCTCAGCACAGCACTTACTCACCCAGATCGGCACTTCGATCTAATTCCATGATCCCTTAGGTGCCCTTAAAGTCACAATTCTGCCCCAGTGGGCTAATTTCTACCTAAATCTGACGCTCGACCGTATGTTGAATAATTATTCTCAGTCTTTTTAGACAATATTAAACAGAGGTATTTCTAAATAACCTTCCATTATCACCATCTCCGGTACTTACGCATCAGTCTATTAAATTGATCTCAATGGCAATCAATAGGAAATAAATGATCAATTTTGCCCAAGTGGGCTACTGTACACAGCTATTGCTGCCAGTAGTCACCCATTTTAGAATTTCCCAGTGCTTAATTCCACCGCAATGAAACTGACTATGAAAAAGGACAAATCCTTACATTTGGTAAAAAATGTGACCATTTGAGAACAACAATAGATGAAACATCAAGAATGGAGCAACCATCAACATCTAAAACCAGTTTGGATGACAATGTAGGACAAAGGACAAACAAAGAAACGGCATCAAGAGAGAGAATTAACAGTGACAAAAGTGAGAGTGATGTCTCTGTCCAATCAGAAACCACGGGAGTAAAAGCCCAAATTTTAAAAGAATTCGACCTTATGGCCAGAGGAAGGACAACTATCCAGACAAACAAGGGTACCCCGGCGCAAAGAGGTCGTGTCGAGGAGGCAGAGGAGGAAACAAGCAAAGAGTAAAGGATCAGCAAGAAAGCCCCATGGGAGTGTTAACAAGGGGGAAAAAAGCTGGAAAATGAAAGACAATAAGACTGTGGTAAATTAATCCGATCAAGTGCTTAGTAAATACCAAATGGATATTTTAGCATTAGGTCTATCTTTCTGCCCGACCTCTAACTTTAACTATACTGAAAGTTGTATAGATCTCTTCCATTTCATAAGAAAACTAAAAGTAAAGAAATGGTATGCCTCGAAAAATGTACAAAGAGCCATATCCCATCAAGCAGAACTCACAACTCTAACTATCAATGATGTTGATGTGTTGCATATCATGCATGAGTTGGAGGGGGATGTGAATTTTATCGATGACCCTTTCTTAAATTTGGTTAATGATGATATTGATGTGAGTATGAGTTTCTCTAGTGGTTTTAAACCAAAGTCTGTGTTCATGCCTCAAATTACCAACGATGCTATCGACATCTTTGAAAGAGGTATGATTAAGGAACTACAACGCATTCGTTTAAAAAAACCTCATACTAAAAAGAATCTAAAAGAAGTGCATATTAATGCAATTAAGGAGTTGGAAAATAACAAGAGTATTGTTATTAAAAAATCAGACAAGGGCGGGAACGTTGTAGTGTGGCCACTCGATATGTACTTGAAGGAAGGAAATAAACAATTGAATGACACAGACAGATATGAGAAATCATCTAGAAAATGTTATGATGATGCTAATAAGGAGTATGTTGACAAACGTATTAATTGGCGAGACCAGGGAATCTTAGAATGGGAGGAGTATCAGTTCCTGATCTGCAAATTTCCAAAGATCCCGGCGTTGTATTTGTTGCCTAAACTGCATAAGGATCCCTCTAATCCACCTGGGAGACCAATTGTCTCGTCAAGAGGAAGTATGTTAGAGAGTACATCGAAGTATGTTGATTACTTTCTACAATCCTATGTGCATGCTTTCCCCTCGTACGTGAGAGACACTGGAGATTTCTTAAGACTGATTAATGATATCATTTGGAATGACGATTACCTGTTGTTGAGTCTGGATGTAAACAGCCTGTATAAGTGTATTCTGCATGATTTAGGAATAGAGGCTTGTAAGCATGTTCTTAAGGGAAGATCTCTCTCTTATCTTTTACATACTGAAATGCTTATCGAAATGATTCACATCTGTCTGACGAATAACTTCTTCCTATTCAACTAACAGATATATAAACAAACCCAGGGGACGGCGATGGGTACTTGCTTTGCCCCCAGCTTTGCCGGGTTGTACCTGGGCTGGTGGGAGAAACAAGTTGTCAATAACATCTGGCAGTTTGAGAACCACGTCGTCCTCTGGGTACGGTACATAGATGATATCTTCTGCATTTGGAAGGGTACTCGTGACGAAGCCCAGGAATTTATCAACACACTGAACGATAATTCCTTAAACTTGACTTTTAGCAGTCATATGCATGAAAAGGTCATTGAATTCCTTGACCTCAAGCTTGAAGTAAAAAATAACAAATTAGTAAGTTATTTGTTCAGAAAAGAAACCGCAGGCAATAGCCTGCTACGAGGTGATAGCTGTCACCCAACTACACTTATTCAAAGCATTCCGTTTGGCGAATTATTAAGGGCCATACGGAACTGCAGTACGGAGGAGGGTTTTGTAAGAGAAAAGGTAATCATGACACAGAGATTCACTGAGAGGGGATACAGCAAGTAGATCATTCAAAAAGCCATTGAAAAAGGTGAACAGCTAGATCGCAATGAGTTACTCATCCCTAAACAAAAAAGAGAGAATGAAGAATCAAAAATCAGATTCATCACCAGGTACCATAATCAAACATGGGAAATTAAAAAGAGCCTGAAGAAATACTGGGAAGTCCTTAAAATGGACCCAGATTTAGTTACACCAATTGGTATGAGTCCAGCAATAACATTCAGGAAAGCAAGATCTTTGAAGGACACCTTAAGCCATTGCCTAGTGAATCCTGAGAAGGATAGAAATGTGATTAAAGGCTTTTTCACTTGTAATCAATGTAAAGCCTGTAAATATAGTGACAGCTGTATTCAGTAAAACTAGCAGGTAACCAAAAACCGTACATTATTGAGAAACAACTAACATGCAACACAGAGTACGTAGTTTACGCTCTCAGGTGCCCGTGTAATAAATTTTACATAGGGAACACTATTCACAAGGGAAAAACGTGTGCTCAAGCACATGCACGCCATCAGAAATGACAGCAAGCAATACCCGATAGCCCGCCACTTTAAAGCCTACCATAATCAGAACTGAATCTATTAAAATTTGTGGTCCTCTACAGAATTCCTAACCGTGAGAGAGGGGGTAATAGAACGCTTGAGCTGAGGGGATTGGAATCAAAATTTATTATAAAATACAATACCCTTCATCCGATAGGATTGAACCTGGATGAAGAACTGGCTGTTCATTTAGGCTAAATGAATGTCTAAGCAGAAAAAAATTATAACCTTCCTTCTGTAGAGTAACTATAGGTTTATGCCTTTTTAAATGTACATGTTTTTTGTGAATTTGATTTTAACCACTACTTTTTTGTCTGTTTCAGAAAAAAGAAATTTGTAAACGCAGGAAAGCTACTTTATCTATCTATCTATCTATCTGGGCAGTTCAGCTGACATTGGATATTAACATAATATTCATTATTTGTGTTGATTTGATGAAAATAGGTTTGAGACATATGTTTGAATTATGGAATTTAAATATACTGTTCCATAAAACCAGGGTTTGAATGAATTGAGCACTGGGAAATCCTAAAATGGGTGACTTCCATCAGCAATAGCTGTGTACAGTAGCCCACTTGGGCATAATTGATCATTTGTTCCCTATTGATTGCCATTGAGATCAATTTAATAGACTGATGCGTAAGTACCGGAGATGGTGATAATGGAAGGTTATTTAGAAATACCTCGGTTTAATGTTGTCTAAAAAGACTGAGAATAATTATTCAACATACGGTCGAGCATCAGATTTAGGTCGAAATTAGCCCACTGGGGCAGAATTGTGACTTTAAGGGCACCTAAGGGATCATGGAATTAGATCGATGTGCCGATCTGGGCGAGGAAGTACTGTGCTGAGATCTTTGGTTTTAAATCACCTTTGAAATGAATTGTGACAGTGCGTTAATCGCCCCCTTGATTTAATTAAATTTAATGTCAGTCTAAACCATTTTGTTATAATGTTGTGAATCACTCGAAAGCGATTGAATCTTGTTTATTAACAACAACAGAAACTGACAAAGAGTATTTTGTTTATGTTTATTACGTGCACAAAACACATGTGGTGTCTCTTTAAAAGGAAAGGGAAGTAATGCACAAACCTAACCTGTGACCAAGGAGTGAAGAACTCCGAAACGCGTTGGGGATTTTTCGTGTTGCTAGCGTTTAAATTTAAATAAACATGCTGAATATACTGGAGCTGCGGTACTGTGGTTTTGTTTTGGCTGGAGGGTATTGCGATCCGGCCACATCTACAGATTTGGATGGAGGTTTTGAGGTTTGCTACCTCACCGCGGAGCTCACCGTGAAAGTGGCTTGGGCATAAGCGACACTGTTTGGATGGAATATATATATATATATTCACTGAAAAAAACTGAAGTTTCATGGACCTTATAGTCATCACTGATGACTTCTCAAATGACACCACTGATGACATCACTCCATGACTGTGTTTCAGAAATGCTTCTGAGACTTAAAGATATATACTAAGCCATAGCATAAGTTAAATTGCTATTCTTACTGTACCAGTAAATAGTCTTAGTATTTCTGACTGGCCGCTGTGAACGGTACGTGAAATTTTGAAAAGCGGGGAGAGGAGCAGGGAAGAAATCCCGGCGGGGAAGCTAAGCGCGTCCTTTCTTTATAATGAGCAATCGAGAGGTGTGTGAGGCAGTCGCTCCTGTAATCGGATATACTGCAATGGATACTTTAACTAAGCTAAGGGAGGTAACAGCAGACTCCGTATTCAGCAAACGAAGCACTATTAATGTGGTGCAAAAACACGGACTGGAATCAGCCGCGAAGGAAAATGACGTCCTAACTTTGAAACGGAAACTTGAAAAGCTAAAGCGCAATGAGATATCTAAGTGGTGGGAAGTAAAATCGTTGACCAAATATCTTGATGTGGGCAGAATACCTCGTGGGCTAAGAGTGTTAACAGCCCCTACATATGAAAACCCTGATCCGGAGATGCTCAGGGAATGGGCTGCCAACAACGCAACTTCATCAGAGAACATGATGAAAATACTAATTAATTATGCGTCTAAAGATCGAGAGAAGTTGTTGGATGAAATCACGAAAATAGAAGCCGAATTAAAGAACCTAATGAGTGAAGAAATTATTACCAAATTCGAGTCAGAATTGAGTGTCCGCCTTAAAAAACACGAGCAAGTAATTACGGAACGTAAAGCAACAAAGTTCCAACGAGATAGACTTGATTACATGCGGGGGCAAATCTACACCTTTGCTCGCCGCTTTGACAATATACGTAAACAAAGACTATCAAAATCAACGAAAACAGTAATATCAAATAAAAAGATTGCAAGCTCTAATGGAGGAGAAATAAGCTCCGATATAAGCTCTCAAGCAAGCTCGGATTTGGACACTGCCTCTGAAGATGGACTTCAAAATATGGGACCCCTCGATAATCCACCCTCTATAATCGAAGAGCTTGGTTTTTTATACATAGACCGGGCTCAGAACAACAGATCGAATATGCAGGGACACAGAAAAGAAAAGGAAAATCAAGAAAACGAAAAAACAGACGGGCGGGAATGGAGCTTCGATCAGGGGCGAGGAAAAAGGACTCATATCAACGCAGGGGATGGAAGAAGCAACATTAACTGTGGTAAATCTAACAGATTTGATTTTAACGGATAATGACACTAAGATGCTATCGTTGGGACTTTCATTTTGTAAGCGCACTAACTTTAATTACACCCAAACGCGCATTGATTTTTTCAAGTTTATACGGAAACTGAAGCTCAAAAAATTCTTTTATAATAGCAGAAGTAATACAGAGAAAACGTTAGAAGTAAGAAAAGAAGTAGATAATCTTGAAGTTGGTGACATGGGGTTACTACTGGATTTACATCATTTGCAACGGGAGGGCGAGGGATTGCAAGTAGGGGAAACAGCAAGTCAAGCAATAGATCTATTAGACATGGATATGTATGATAGCATTAAAACAACATTCAGACCCAAATCCACATTTACGCCCAATACACCCAGAGATGCATTAGACATATTTTCAGACTTAGTTATAAAAGATCTAAAAGAATTATCTCTTAATTCGAGTAGAGATTTTCTGAAAAATGAGAGTCATTTTGAAAAAAAGTATCAGGAAGTAGTCACCAAAATAAAAAACAGACAGGATATAGTGGTCAGACAGGCTGATAAAGGTGGAAACCTTGTCCTCTGGCCACTAGAAGCCTATAACAACGAGGCTATCTCTCAATTGAAAGATAAAAAATGCTATATAAAAATTCCACAAAGCAATTTGTGTGAGGTACAACAGAAATATTTCAAAGATCTAGCCAGATGGCGAGGATTAGGACTACTTACGCAAAATGAATATTCCTTTTTGAAAGTAGATAATCCAGTCTTACCCACTCTTTATTTGGTTCCAAAAATTCATAAAAATAAAGAAAAACCACCTGGAAGGCCGATTATTTCTGCCATAGGCAGTTTATTTGAACCAACCTCAAGATATTTAGATTCATTCTTACAAACATATGTGCAAGCATTACCTGCTTATATCCAGGATACAAGAGACTTCCTGATTAAGCTTAATACTATGGGCTGGAAAGAAACGTATCTCTTGATCACTTTAGATGTTGCAAGTTTATATACTAGCATAGCACATGAAGATGGTTTGCGAGCAATACGTCATTTTCTCAGTACTAGACCTATTAATTTTTACCAACACACAAACATGTTAGTTGAAATGTGTAGACTATGCCTGACCAATAATCACTTTATGTTTGGAGGAGAGACGTATAGGCAGCTACAGGGCACGGCGATGGGCACCTGCTTCGCCCCCAGCTATGCGAATTTGCTTATGGGCTGGTGGGAGAAGCAGGTGCTCAAAACCAAACATATCAAAATATGGAACGACCATGTAGTTACATGGATTCGTTTCATAGATGATCTCTTCATCTTATGGGATGGACCAAAAGAATTGGCTGAGATGTTTATAAAGGATCTTAATGACAATGATCTAAATTTAAAATTTACGGAACACATAAGCGAGTCAAGTGTTACATATTTAGATCTTGAAGTATATGTGAAACAAGGCATGATTCATACACGAACATATAGGAAACCCACTGCTGGGAAAACAATTCTTCATGCTCAAAGTTTTCACCCAACACGCTTAAAATTGAGCATCCCATATGCAGAAAATTTGAGAATGAAGAGAAATTGTAGTGAACCTACTGCCTTACAGAACGCACAAGATGCCCTCACTGAGAGATTTTTGCAAAGAGGGTACAAGCATGATACATTGAAGCAGGCTAAACTCAAAGTTGATCACATTGGAAGGGAATTTTTAATTAAACCTGACTTGGAAAAGGCAAAAGAAAAGGAATGCTGCAAGTCAGATCAGGATGATCACTGGATACAATGCCTACCAGGCGAACGTGAGAGATAGCCTGTGTAGGCATTGGCATCTGGTGACACAAGACCCTATTTTACATGGTATGATATCACGTAGACCTATGGTTTCTTTTAAGAAAGCAAAGTCTATGAGAAATGACTTATTTAAGACCAACCCAGAAATAGAAAGAGGGGGAGGATGGCTTAAGGCTAGTCCTGGCTTCCACAAATGTTTCAAATGCAAAGCATGCAGGTTTGGCAAAAATGAACGACAAGTCATATCCCCATTGATGAGTAAGCCATGGAAGATAGGGTGTTCATTGAACTGTAAAAGTGACTATGTGGTTTACATCATTCAATGTACATGTCCTAAAATATATATTGGCAGTACAATCCATATGGTACATATCCGTATTTTGCAGCACTTGAGAGCGGTTAAGAATAATGACACAAATTATGTGGTCGCTCTCCATATTAATGAGGTGCATAAAGGAAACATTAATGACCTATCGTATTTTGCTATAGATCAAGTTCAAAAGTTAAGAAGAGGAGGAAATAGAGAAGGTAAACTCCGCCAACTTGAATCTAAATACATAATGTTGTTCAATTCCAAAAATCCGATTGGATTATATATGCTGAAGAGGATCTGCATGTACATTTGATTTAAATGAGTTATCCATTGCAGGTAAATTGTTTTTAGTAGTAATTTTAATGATGAACAGAGAAAGGATTAATTAATTTTTCACATGAGGCCTAAAGAATGAATTACAAGTTTGAAGACTCAATAGATGATATTTTTTAAGAACTGAATATTATGCATAATCCACCGGGAATACAAGCATTTTCAATTTTTATAGTGTATTTTATATAAGGAGGGAGGATAGGAATGTAGTTCAGTACTGTAAAGCACTTGCACTTTATTTGGACAAGGATCATCCATCTTTTTATTATTGTATTGAATTTGCACTAAAAAAAAAAAAAAAAAAAAGGTTCTTATGCGTTTTAATAGGATGCATCTGGTTTATATTGGCAGATGCCTGGTGGATTCAGAGAAAATTAAAATGAGAAATAGAAGCAATTTTCAGAAAATCTCTCAAACCAGCATGATAATGAAGTAATTTATATGAGATAGAGCACTTGCACTTTATTCGTCTTTTGATGCTGCTATAATGAATTTTCAAATTTCTTTAACAAATGTGTTTATATATTTATATTTTTTTAACATCATGATTTTATTACTGAAATGAGGTTTTAAAATGTGATATGTTACTTTGAAGGACCCTAGATAAGCAGGCACCACTTGTGAGAATTACTAAACAAATGGTGCGCTGGGTCCACTATGAAAAGAGAATTGAGTAGTATAGGGACAGCCTAGGGGCCATAATTTTTCTAAATAATTTTTCAAAATAATTCTTCAAAGTGATTAACATGATGATAGACAATGATGAAATTGTGGTTATGTTTATTTTGAGAGAGAAAAAATATTTGTAAAGGAAAAGGTACATACCTTGAATTTTAGGCAGCACAATGAGTCTGTCCTTTATGGCTATCTAACAACTGGGTCATGTGACTAAAGCACTCTGTTTAAAAGAAGTATGTTGTTTTTAGTTGACTGCCAATGTGAACACGGCAGGAATGCCGAAACGCGTCATGGTGAAATATTCTGAAATAAAGGAAGGATGAAATGGCAACGCAACCCCTGTGTCGGTGTCTGGTCTTTATGGAGCTCAGAATTGTTCTTTAATATATATATATATATATATATATTCACTGGAAAAAACTGAAGTTTCATGGACCTTATAGTCATCACTGATGACTTCTCAAATGACACCACTGATGACATCACTCCATGACTGTGTTTCAGAAATGCTTCTGAGACTTAAAGATATATACTAAGCCATAGCATAAGTTAAATTGCTATTCTTACTGTACCAGTAAATAGTCTTAGTATTTCTGACAAACCTAATCTGAATGGCTGTGTGACTATTTGTATTAGTGTGTGAGTGTATGTCTGAGTGGCTGTATGGGTGTGTGAGTTGCTGTATGGATGTGTTAGTGGGTATGTGAGTAGGTGTATGGGTGAGTGGTTGTGTGAGTGGCTGCATAGGTGTGTGAGTGGGCATTTGAGTGGCTGTATGGGTGACAGAGTGGCAGTGTGAGTGGCTATATGGGTGAGGGAGTAGGTGTATGAGTGGTTGTACAAAGCTGGCTCTCCTTTTAGTCTACTAAAATGAAGTACACTGCGCAGATAGTCCAGTAAATCCCCAAATGGTAAAGAGAGGAAAAAGCAGATCATTCTAATGCTCTTTTTGTTGGAGTGTGGGAGATCAGTTAGGCTTATCACAGGGTAGTGCTAAGCATTTGCTATACTCCAAAGAGATAATAAATGAGACATGCAATCAAGAATAAATTGGAGACTAATTTATTTTAAAAAAGTAGATTTTTACGTAAGTTTTTAAGACCAAGAACACAGTTCTAAGGTAAGTACCTTGTATGAGTCAAATCTGAGCCTAATTATAATGTTCCTGTAACCTATGATTTCTTCAGTGAATTTCTAAGGATTTTGTTAATTCTATTTACTAACTATAACGTCCATGTAACCTTTGGTTTCTAAGGTTTTTTAAAAAAAGTTCCAAAGTGTAACCTGTAACATTTGAGAGTGAATGGGTGAGTGAGTGCCTGGGTGTAACAGTGTTTGTGTGAGTGAGTGTGTTAGTGTCTTAATGGGTGTTTGAATAGTTGTGTGAATGTCTGAGTGGGCCTGGGAGTGGCTGTATACATCTCTCACTGGGTGTGTGAGTGGGTATGTGAGTGTCTGAGTAGGTCTGTGAGTGGGTGCATGAGTATCTGATTGGGTCTTTGAGTGGCTGTCTGAGTTGGTGTGTGAGTATTAGAGTGGGTGTCTGAGTAGGTGCATGAGTGTCTGAGTGGGTCTGTGAGTGGGTATGAGAGTGTCTGAGTAGGTCTGTGAGTGGTTGCATGAGTATCTGATTGGGTCTTTGAGTGGCTGTCTGAGTTGGTGTGTGAGTATCAGAGTGGGTGTCTGAGTAGGTGCATGAGTGTCTGAATGGGTCTGTGAGTGAGTGTCAGAGTGTTTGAGTGGGTTTATGGCTGTATCTATAAGTGTGTGAGGCAGTCTGTGAGTGAGTGCGTGAGTGTGTGAGTGGGTCTGTGAGTTGGTGTTTGAGTCTCTAAGTGAGTGTGTGAGTGGGTGTGTGAATCTGTGAGTAGGTCTGTGAGTGAATACATGAGTCTCTGAGTGGGTCTGTGAGAGAGTATGTGAGTTTCGGAGTAGGTCTGTGAGTGGGTATATGCGTCTCTAAGGGGATCTGTGAGTGGGAGTGTGAGTCTCTGAGAGGGCCATTGAAAGGGTGTGTGCGTGCCTAAGTGGGTCTGTAAATGGGTGCGTGAGTCTCAGTGTGTCTATGAGTGGGTGCATGAGTCTTCGAGTGGACCTATACCTTTTGCCTTCCCTTTGAGCTGGGAGACAAACCTCATATTGTCTCACACATGCAGAAAGCTGCTGCCCTTCTGGGCATCACAGTTGCTCTTCCATCTGATGCATCTCGTGGAAGGGACATTGGCCCGAGACCTTCGCTGGAAGCAAGAAGAGATTGCCTTCGGGTGTGACCATAAATAAGGACACGCTTCCCACTGAACGAATACTGCCCTTGGCAAACATGATGTGAAAGTTTGGGGTGGTGGACCTCCAGGGACCCAGGGCCTCCTGAAGAAGCGCTAATGAACACTGTCGTGGCACTCCCTTGGGGATCAAGAAAGGCTCTGAAGTCTCTGGCTGCAAGCTGTGTTGGACATAAGGTAGGACACTGGTGTCCCCCTCCAGTGGTATATCGGTGACTTTGTTTAACTACAGCCCACACAGGGATCTACCCGGTGAGCATTTTATGGTCAGGAATGGCCCGAACCTTCTTGACAGTGATGGAACTCCTTGCCTGATGTGCTACATATAAGGTGGACAATGGGAGGGAACCCAAGGGACTCGTGTTGGCCACAGATCGAACTTCTCCTGGATTAAGTACTGAATACTGACAGTGGGTTCTGTAGGCTGGGGCGACGGCACCTCTCACTCTAATCGGGATTGCATCTGCAAGATGGACACAAAATAACTTAAGTATTGTTTTTGATGGCCAAGGGAGAGAGACCCATACTACTTTCCATGTTGTTGTTAAGTATTGTTTTTGATCTGTTTTGGGATTTATTGGGGCTGTGTACACTCTGCCGAATTGTTATTCTGGCCCATGGGCTGACTCGCACTTGCAACCTACTTATACAAACATACCCATGATCCAACTTGTCTCCTTAAACACAAGGGGGCTTATTTACAAGCCCTTTGTGCCGCTGGTGGCTCATTTTTAAAATGGGAAAAAGTGACGTACCTGTGGAGCAAGGTAAATAAAAGGCGTGGTCAGCACAGGTAAGAGCTGTGCCGAGCAGAGGCAGGGGGGGGAAGTCGACAGATGATGGGATAGGTAAAATTAAATAAAAAAATACAGTTTCCTAACCCTAGGTATTGTCCACATAGTTTACATTACAGATGAGTAAGATTAGGTGAAATTACCAAAATTACTGAAGTAAGTGAAAATCACATGCAAACAGATTTAATATACACAATACGTATACTATGGAATTGTCATGCTTACTTACATTTGAATTAGCAAGAGTTTGAGTCATAGGTTGCCATCTCAGAAGAATACTCTTATTCATCTACACCTTTATGAATCATCCCCTGAGCTTCCATTCAGCATCGAATGAATGTTCTTTGCAACTGGTACTAACAGAAATACTGCTGACAAGAAGACTCCTACTAAACTTACTTAGGGCCTAATTCACATAATGGTGCGTGGCTTGTTGACGGAGGTGACGCCTGCCAAACTGAGTAATGACCACCAAGCTGGTGGTGTTTTCTAAAGCACTGCCAGGAACTGCCATCACAGTGGTTCTGGTCACTGCTGTTTATAGTTTGTTGCAGGGCCACCCCTCTCCCATGGTGATGGAAGCATTTTGCAGTTTTCACTGCCTCTGCCGCCATAGTTTTTCTGGTGGTGATGGCAGTGAAAACTGACCTCTTATTCCACCCACCTAAATTAGGTGGGCAGAATTATTGATTTGCCTCTGACGGCCTTTACTCTGCTGGGTGGTGGGAGAGGTTTAACTATGGTGAAAACAGAGAAGTCTCCACCATGATTAAACCTAAGTTCCACCCACTTTTAAATTTGGCAACAAACCATTATCTTGGTGGTATGCATACAATGTTGACAATGTGGCAGAGTATACATACCACTAAGATATAAATCAGGCCCTAAGATATAGACACAGAAGGAGTATAATTCACAAATGTGCAGCAGCAAGAACTAAGTAGACATTTCAGGCAACCAAGGTTCTGCTCTCAGATTTGCCTGAGAAAACATGATGGCATACTCTCTGACACTGAGAGTAAAGACTTAAATTTGTTGTTAATAAATTCCTATCCAGGGATTATTTGCCATATATTTTCCTTCCTTATAGAGTCTTCCATCAACCTTTCCACCTACTCATTGTTACATGTCATTTATTTTTCCATTGCCTTCAACGGAACATGTAAGAAGTTAGGTTATTGGTAGGGGGGAAGGAGCCCCACTGAAGAAACAACCACAATTCTTGTCAGGGTAAACCACAAAAGTAACTAAATTAACCAGTGCTCAACCCCCCTGGAAGCTTGGCACAAAGCAGCTGGGCTAATTTTAGAGGAAATGTGTAAAGCATTTATGCGACACACAAACAGTGATAAAGTTAAAACACAACACAAGAAAAATTACAAAACAATTTAGAGCAATATAGTAGTTTGTCATAAATAAAATGATGCCGGCAGAAGGACAAAAATCCAATGAGTAGAAAAGGAGGTATTCAATGTAAACGTTTTAGGCAATAATGGTGCCAAAAATCGTAAAATGCCAACTGTGGGTATCTGGTCGCATTGGAATGGGACAAGGACACATGTTCAGGCTGAGTTCAAGGGAGGGCAGGCCAAGTACAGGACGGAGTTTGGTCCGTTGGGAGTTGTGCCCTATGTCCTTGATGCGAGGTCTACATGGCATTGCTTTGCGAGGCTTTGAGTCTCTCAGAATCGGTTCCGATTAAGCTTTCAGCTGTGCAGCGAGGCATTGTGGGGCTTGGCATCACTGTGCGTCAGTTCTGATGAAGCTGGGTCTGATGAAGCTTTCAGCTGTGCAGCAAGTCTTTGCGGGATTTCGCGTCACTCGCCATCAGATCCGATGCAGCTTTGAGATGGGATCTGTGCAGTGAAGCCCTGCAAGGCTTTGCGTCGCTTGGCAGCAGTTTAGGTGAAGCCTTCAGTTTGGAACTGCATGACTTTGAGGGGCCCTTCATTGTTTCTCCCTGGATCTGGTGGAACCTTCAGTTAGGCAGGGAGGAAGTCTCTCTGATGCCACTCAATAGTCCAGGACCTGGGACACCTCTTGGAGATCAAGACTCACTCCAGAAGAGGCCAGAATCAGGGCTCAGGCAGGTCCAGATGGTGCTGGTCAGCTGGGCACTTGCAGGGCAGGCCTCTATAAGCTTCTTGTGTCCCTGTAGCTCAAACTACAAGTCAACCAGCTGACCCTTGGAGTCACTCTGGGGAGCCTGGGATCAAGGCAAGCAGGTCCAATCTTCCTTCTTTAGACAGCAAGGCAGTCCCTTAAGCAGCAGGGCAGTCCTTCAAAATCTTCCAGATGTCCAGCATTGTTGTAAAGTATGGCTCTGGTGCCAGCCTTTGAGTGGGGCGGACGTTATGAGTTTTTTACAGCTAGGACATGTAAACCCTAAGTGCACATGTCCAACTTTTAAAATACAATGCACCCTGCCCTATGAGGCTTTAGGGCCTATCTTATAGGTGACTTATAAGTGTTAGAAAGTAGGGTTTAGATCTGTCAAAAGGATTTTTCCTCAAGATAATGGTAGAATGCACACTTTTTTTTAAATTCTTTTTTTTCAGGTCAAAATAGTAGTTTAAAACTGCTCTAAGGGCTGCAGTGACAGGCCTGACGCATGGTTTAAAGGCTACTTTGGTGGGTGACATAATGAGTGCTGCTGGCGACTAGTATTCATAGGCGCTGGAAGGTGAGGTGTGGGGGTGCTGCAACAACTATGCAATAACGATGCCTTTAAATTTTGTTTTTATCTTGACACTTTTGAGGTGCATTATCAACAGAGGTCAAATGCAGGCTATGTCTTCTGCCAAATTGTTGCTTATTCTTTTATCATGGTGATTGATTTTTACTTTTCTTTAACAGCTAAGTTAGAGCATTTTGTAAAGTGAACTATCTGACAATCTTGCTGGGGTACAGAAAGTGGGGAAGGAAATGATGTGGGACTACAAAATGTCAATACCTGTAAATGAACAGTCCAAATATTCCAAAATAAAGCAGCAAGTAGAAAGCAAAAATGAAGCACATTTTTTGGTAATTCCAAAGGGTGATGGAGACAAATATTTTGATAGGATCAAAAATAATCAAGACAGTATACTTGGTGATAGGCAAATAAAACATATTTGCTGATACCTGATTTTAACATATCATTTGTGAGGTATGGTTTTATCAGTAAAACTGCATGTCAATGGGAATTATGTGGCCATATAAATGGAAAACATGCTGTTCGTAAATGAAAGATTGCTACCAGACCATGATTTAGTAATATATTTCTGGCACTATTCTCCAGAAGGCATCACTGGGTACATACCACATCCTTACCACTATCCTGCTGAATAGGCAGGGCACAGTTGCTGTACTTATCCTTCGTATGACACATGTATTTTTCAAAATCCCTATGACTTCGGTGATGTAACATTAATGGCAGCACCCCCACGCCGGACATTATTCCAGCACCACTGCTAGTAGCATTCGTTTACAGGCCCTGGGAAAAGGTAGTGCCATAAAATAGATTAAATGTACCAATTAGGTGTAGGACAATTTTACCATGTTTCAGCGAGAGAGCACAAGTACCTTAAAACTGGTTAGCAGGGGTAAAATGTGCAGAGTCCTAATGGCAACACAATCAATTTCAGTAAAGCAAGGGAGTGAAGGTAAAAAGTTTGGGGAAATACCACACCAAGGATGTTAGGTCTAAAGGAGCGTCTACTAATATTTCAAATATCTTCAGTAGGATTGTGAGAAATAATTGGTAGCGCCGAATACTTTGACATTATTTAAACTGAATAGGTAACACTTTGTGCCAAACACACTGGAGCGAATGATAATTTTGTTGTATGCTCCTAGAGTTTTTACACCAAGTTTACGTAACAGGGCTAAAAATGTTTACTAACATGCACAAACAGTAATTGCACCTATTATCACCTGTGGCACATTGATTTCCATGGGCAATGGCCATCTGGTAGTCCTAGAGGAAATTACCCATGCAAACAAAGGAGTGAGAGCAACTTTGCTCATCCCCTAAGTAGTGTTCATGTGAAACCTGGCATAAATAAAATTTGCACTTTATTTTAGTACACTTTATTTGTCAAAATAACTGGTGAAATAAAGTTTAATACAAGGGTTATTGTTTTGTATTTTTTGTGTGACAAATAGAGTTGTCTGTTGACTGTTGTTTGAGCCCTGGTCAAGTAGCAACCACAATCCTTATCAGGGTGAGGCACAATCCAACCCCCAAGTAACCTGTGCTCAACCCTCTAGTAGATTGACACAGAGTAGTCAGGCTTAACTTAGAGGCAATATGTAAAGTATTTGTGCATCATTTCAAACAGTAACATAGTGAAAATACCACACAAAAAGGATCCTACACCAAGTTAGAAACATAGAGTAAAATTTTATATACTAAACAAGATCAAAATGAAAACAATCCAGTAGAATCAGAGTTATGAATTTTTAAAGATTCTAGTGAAAATAGGACCAAAAAAGCATAAAGCACCAACTCGGGATATATGAACTGGGTCAAAGTCACATTTTCAGGCCGACCGTGAAGGAGCGCAGGTCTGCTACAGTCACCAGGTTCGACCCTCTGAAGTTTATCAACTCAAATCCATGCCAAGAATCCTGTTTGTGTTAGAGGGGGGCACTGGTAGCATTGAGAAGGTTATGTCAAAAAAGGAGAGAGGGGGGGACCAGGAGCCAATTAAAGGTCCAGTGCCCGTGCTCCAGGAGTTAAACGTAAGGTCAAAAAGACAGGGACACTGTTCCTAGGGAGGGGTGCAGTGTGTCACTCACTCCCTTGGAAGAAGGAGAAGAGACAGGAAAGACGGGGGTCCTAGGCCTAGAACTCACTAGTGAGATGGAAGAACAAGTCTTGTCCCGTGTTGCCCTCACACACCCCGAAGGATGTCATGCTTCATCATCGGGCAGTTGATCCTCGTCGGGCCGGCGCTGCAATGCCCTACGGGTCCCCCGAAGGGTCACTTTGTCGGAGATCTTCTGCGAACTGCTGTATGGTGCATGTGGGTGTGCAGGGTGAGTCCTAAGTAAGAGGTGTAAAAGTGTGTGCAGTGATTTAAAATTGACTAAGGGTTACCAGGAGAATATGTTTTAATATGGCGGTACCCTTGCCAAGGTAAAAAACCCATAGGTTAAGTGTTACCCCACAAAGCGTAATGCGCCTGGGTAACTCAAAAGGTCGACATGTTTCGTGCCTTTAAGGTCCCGTGGGATCCGTGGTGCTTCTTCAGGACCAAGTGAACGTGGTGTGGTGTCTAGTGCACATGATAGGAAGTAATACACAAACAGATAAATGAATAAATAAAGAGGGTCAGTCACCCTCTGGGGGATCAGGGCAGGCCCAAGCCTGTGACTCCTATGGGCGGGTGGGCTACAACTAAATAGTTGAGACTACTTCCTGATCGTGGCCTAAGAAATAACGGAGAGGTACTCCAAGGGCTAGAAACGTGGGGTGCCCGCACCTTACCGGAAGATTAACTCGGGTGCCGGCTTGTCAGCACCTACCCCGTCCTCACGTCTGGCAGTAGGGCATTGCAGCGCCGGCCCGACGAGGAGCAACTGCCCGATGATGAAGCATGACATCCTTCGGGGTGTGTGAGGGCAACAAGGGACAAGACTTGGTCTTCCCTCTCACTAGTGAGTTCTAGGCCTAAGACCCCCGTCTTTCCTGTCTCTTCTCCTTCTTCAAAGGGAGTGAGTGACACACTGTACCCCTCCCTAGGAACAGTGTCCCCGTCTTTTTGACCTTAGCATTGAGAAGGTCACAGGAGGCTGCTGGCATAGCGCAAAGATCCTAAAGTCGTTGCAGGTGGGCTGGCGCTTCACATTGGCAGTCCCCACTAGCGGTTGATGCTAAAGAGCATGGGAGGCATCTGCCAGAGCTTCCCACTGAATCGCAGTGCGAGTGGCGGGCCTTGGTGTGAACGGGTCCAAAAACTTAAATATGCAGCTCTCTGACCCACAACAAGGGTCCAGGACCTGAGGGGCAAAACTTGTATATTAGTTTCTCATTTCAGCTGGATCCAGCGGCTTGTACAGGATGTTGGGGAGCCTTTTATGTCCCTGAGACTCAGATCAGATGGCCAGCCGACTAGCCATTGGTGTCATCCTGAAGTGAAGTGAAGGGTGAAGTTGCAGGTCCAGTCCTCTTCTCACCCAGGTAAATGGGTAGCAGGCAGCAGGTCAGCAGAGCAGGGCAGCAGTTCCTTTAGAGCAGCAGTCCAGCAGAGTGGCATTCCTTTCAGCAGCACAGCAGTCCTTCTTCCTGGCAGAGTATCCACAGGTCCAGAAATGTACTGAAGAGCTGGTGTCTGAGGTCCAGTTATTATACCCTGCTGTGCCTTTGAAGTGGGAAGAAGCTTCTAGAGACATGCCTTTGAAGTGCGCAGGTGCCCTGCCTTTCTGGCCCTGGCTCCAGACTAACTAAAGGGAGTATGCAGAACTTTGTGTGGTGACATGACACAGCCTATTAAGTGTAAGTGGGGCTGAGCCTGGCTCCTCCTTCCCCTCCTGCCAGTGATGGCCCATCCAGTCACACCTAACCATCCATTGTGTGTGGGTTACTAGGAGATATACACAAAGCCCAACTGTCAACTACTAACTAACTCAGTCATGTGACCCAGACACAGGCTGCAGGCACCAAATGGCCACTGCAAGAAAATGCCAACTCTCTAAAAGTGTCATTTACGGAATTGTAATTTAAAATCTGACTGCACCAAAAGTTAGGACTTTTCAGAACAATTCGAGAGACACCAAACATAAACCGGTTACCTATTCCCATTTTGAAATTACCCTTATAAAACGTAATAAGGTAACTCCAAAGTTCTCCTATGGGAGAGTTAGTCATTGCAGAAGTGAAAAACGAATGTAAGAGTTTTTCACTACCAGGACATGTAAAACCTAAAGATAAATGTCCTACTTTTTAAATACAATGCACCCTGCCCCATGGAATCTCTAGGGCCTACCATAGTGGTGATTTATATGTGTTAAAAAAGAAGGTTTGGCCTGGCAAAAGGTTTACTTTGCCAGGTCGAAATAGCAGTTTAAAACTGCACACACATAAGCTGTAATGGCAGGCCTCAGGCATGTTTAAAGTGCTACTCAAGTGTGTGGCACAATCAGTGCTGCAGGCCCGCAAGTAGCATTTAATAGTCAGGCCCTGGACACAGGTAGTGCCACTTTACTAAGGACTTACAAGTTAATTAAATATGCCAATTGGGTGTAAAGCCATCTTAACATATTTTAAGGAGAGAGCACAAGCTTTTTAGCACCGGTTAGCAGTGGTAGAGTACGCAGAGTCCAAAAAGAAGACAATAAAAACGGGGCTCAGAATACAGGAGGGTATAGGCAAAATGTTTGCCGATGACCCTGCAGAAAGTGCCAAGTCCAACAGTTTACATTTAGGTCCTCATTTAAGTATTGGCCAAGCATGAGACCCTCATTGGACCTGGAGATCTCACCCAACCAAATCCAAGGTTCTTCCTCCTTACTTAGAGGTGGGAGAATCCTCCACCTTGTACTGCAGAGTCACTGGCTAATGATTGTTGGAAAACCTGCCTAGTTAGGACAGGCCTCTCGATCCTAATGTTTCCTGCTTGGGACTGTGGTGTGATGCATGGCGGTTCCAGGCAGGAAACCACGGAAATGTTCACAATGCACAGGATAAAAACTCCAATCCATTAAGCACATTCCTTTTGTCAGCAACAAATTCCCTCTTCGGAAGATTCCTTCTGAGAGGTAACATTGTTAATCAGTATGCCATAAAATGGCAGCCTGCCCTGCAATGGCTAAAAGTGCTTCAGCCAGAATTGATGACAGTCTGTCTCGGGTAGGCAGAGACAATGCCTGCACTGCCCCAGGGTACTGACACAATGCCCACCAGAGTCTAATTGACCGCCCTAAACCTTTTATTATCCAAGCTTGAGAATTAATGGAAGCCGCTTTTGATTGTATCTGGTTTTGCATATTTATAAAAAAATATTTTAAAGCTACAAAATATTAATTTAATTCATTCAAAAACCCATTCCCAATTTTAAAATGCTTCTATGAGAAAAATGGGTATATGGAACTTGATTTTTGAATCTCTGCAGCTCTGTTCTATGAGCATTGGAATTCCTTGCTTATTGGATTTTAAATTCTGGCCTGGCAGTCTGTATGTACCCTTCATTCTCTTTCAGAGTAGTGCATCAAATGAAACCTTTCCCTGGGGCTGTGTGAGACGCTAGCTCCGTGTCTGTAATGGATGGGACCAGCATCCTGTTTACCTTGAATGTTCTGGCTGTGTAATAAGTGCTATTCATTTTTAAACACCCCAAGGACTCTGACAACCAGGGCAGTGCTCTGGAATCTTAATTCACTGCCACAGGGAATGTCTCCAATTAAAGGTGTTGAATTACACAATACAATAAAAGGTTTGCATGTTTTATTCCCCCAGACAATCAAATAACAAATGAAATGCAGAAGAAAAAAATCTACTGTAGTTGTATGCGACCCAGAGGTCTCACCGAGCAGTAGAGTGAATACAATTACCTGGAATGGGGAGGAATACATTAACCAGTGACAATATTAAGACTCATACTCCCGAAGCAGTTTTTGCATCCAAGATGCACAATAAAAACACCATAAAACAAAATGAGCAATTTGAAGACACAATCTTTCTCAAGAAATTTCATTCAAAATCCAAAGTCATATTCAGCACGGCTCTTTACAACTTTTCCCATTGCAGTCAGCAATTCACGGTGTCTTCCCAAATGATTGACATTCAACCATAAATCCTATTACTAAACTGACAAAGGTTCCTCTGGGAGATTTATCAGAGCGGGATGTAATCAAAATGTTATAACCCCTGTCCCCCCACTCCTCGTCCCCTGCAAAGATGTAGACACCTACTCCTTTCATTATAGAATGTACAAAATGGACATTTGTCATAAGAAGTTTCTTTCACATATGCACCATGTATGTATTATTATCCACATTTCAATACTACTAAGGTGCTACTACAGTGTACCAGTAAACTACATTTAAAAAAAAAATCTCTATAGAAAGTTATTGCAATATGAGACTACATTACAATAATTTATAACCGAACCAAAAATATTTATTTGAACTATGAAATGTGTTCAAAGCAAAGAAGCCATAATAATTGTAATTTCTTGATTAATGTGCATTCTGAAGTAGAAAATATACTTTGTTGCAAAGAGCAGAAGAAGAATTGGAAAAATCAATATATGAGTAGGCATCAAAGTCTTTGACTGATCAATCAAGATTTCGAGTTCAATGGTATCAATCAATTAATCAGCATTTGTAAAGCACAACACTGTCATCCCTAGGGGTATCTGGGCACTGTGTCTCCGTCAAAGAGTCAGGTCTTGAGTCTCTTTCTGAAGCCTGCCAGCGAGAGGGCTGTACGGAGCTGGAGGGGAAGATCATTCTAGGTCTTGGCAGCGATGTAGGAGAAGGAGTGGTCACAGCTGTGGCTGTGACGGATGCGGGAGGTGTGTGTGAGGGCGAGTGCAGGTGTCTAGAAGGTAGGTTTAAGTTCAGTCGATGGTTGATGTAGGCAGGTCCTAGGTCATGGAGGGATTTGTAGGCGAGAGTGAGGATCTTGAACTGGCATCTTTTCTGGATGGTGAGCCAGTGAAGGTCTCTCAGGTGGGGGGCAATTTGGGCTCGTTTGGGGGGTTCAGGATGAGTCTGGCTGCGAATTTCTGTATGGTCTGAAATCTTCTGAGGAGCTGGGTGGAGATGCCGGCATAGAGGGGGTTGCCATAGTCAAGGGGGCTGGTGACGAGGGCCTGAGTGACGGTCTATCTGATGTTGGTTGGGATCCATCTGAAGATTCTGTGGAGCATGCGAAGTGTGTGGAAGCAGGAGTAGGTGACTGTGTTGACTTTTCATTTCATGGTCAGTTGGCTGTCAAGGATGATGCTGAGGTTGCGTGAATGGTCGGTCAGTATGGGTGTAGGTCTGAGTTCTGCAGGTCACCAGTTGTAGTCTCATGTGGAGGTGTTCTTCCCAAAGAACAGTACTTCAGTTGTGTGGGAGTTGAGTTAGAGGCAGTTGTCACTCATCCAGTTGGCTATGTTGATCATGGCGTAGCAGAAGTTTGCTTTGGCTTTTGAGAGGTTCTCAGTGAGCGAGAGGATCAGTTGAGTGTCATTTGCATAGAAAATTTTGTTGAGTCAGTGGGATCTGACGACGTCTGCGAGGGGGGTCATGTGGATGTTGAACAAGGTGAGGCTGAGGGATGATCCTTGTGGTACTCTGCATATGATGTTTTTGGGGTGGATGTGAAGGGAGGCAGTCAGATGCTCTGTGTGTTCCCTGTGAGGATGGAGGCAATCCACTTGAAGGCATCTTGCTGTAGAGTCTGTTGATGAGGGTGTTGTGGGAGACGGTGTAGAACGCCATGGAGAGGTCAAGGAGGCTCAGGGCCACAGTTTCTTTATGGATGAGGAGTGGTCTGATGCCATCTGTGGAGGCAATAAGCACAGTCTCAGTGCTTTGGTTGGCACAGAATCCTGATTGTGAGACATCTAGCAGGTGGTTTTGTTCCAGGAATTCGGTGAGCTGCTGGTTGATGGCTCTTTTGAGTACTTGGCCGGGTAGAGGAGCAAGGAGATCGAACAATTATTTTTGAGACTGCTGGGGTTGGCGGAGGCTTTCTTTAGGAGGGGTCTGACATCTGCGTGTTCCATGTGTCCTGGAAGGTTGCTATGGAAATGGAAGCGTTGAGGAGATGGTGAGTTGTGTGCTGATTGGATTCGAGGTGAGGTTGTAGAAGGTGGTGGGGGCAGGGGTTGGTGGGCGCCCTGGAATGGCTAGGAGACATGATGGCTGAGGTAGTCAGGGCAGCGAGCGGAGACCAGGTAGTAATGGTTTGGCTGATGTTCGCTGCTTGGTAGAGGTCATTGGGGTTGAGGTTGGTGGGTTGGAGGTTGAAATTATTGTAGATGTTGTTGATCATGCTGTGGAAGTAGTCTGAGAGGATGTCGCAAAGTTTTTGGAGGGTTGGATGGTGTTCCCTGTGGCTGTATGGTTGAAGAATTCTTTGACTATTTTGAAGAGTTCCTTTATGTGGTTTGCTGTGGAGTTGATGCAGGTGGTGATGGCTGCTTTATTGGCTTCCTTGATGTGCTGGTGATATTTGCTGTTGTGTGAGCTGATCTTTCAGCGGGGTTCTTAAAGGTGTGCCATCATTTCTCCAGCTGATGGCAGTTGCGCTTGATGGTCCTAGGTTCTGGGGTGTAACAGCAGGCATGCATGGAGGTTTTGTTGGATTTTGTGGGTTTCAGTGGGGCAACTCTGTCAGCACTGTTGGTGATCCAGGCGGCAAAGTTCTGGAAGGCCTGGTTGAGGCCTGTTGAGGCCTCGGGTTGGGAGGTGGTGAGGGCCTGTGACCAATGAGTTTCTCTGACCATGCTCCAGCTGCGGTGGGGGAAGCTGACACCTGGTGATGGTGTGCTGGGTGTTGGTGATGGTGAAGTGCACAATGGTGTGGTCCGTCCACGTGAGTTCAGTGGAGTGGCTGAATTTGATTCTGTCCCGGGGGTGAAGATGGGGTCGAGTGCGTGTCTGGCTTTGTGCGTGGGATCAGTGACCAGTTGGGTGAGGCCAATGTCGTTCAGGTTCTCCAGGAGGGCAATGGAGTTGTTGTCTTTGGGGTCATCGATGTGGAAGTTGAGGTCTCTGAGTAGGACGTAGTGGTGAGAGTAGATTGCTAGGGGGGCGATGAGGTTGGGGATGGTGTCGCAGAATTTAGCTCGGGGTCCCGAGCGTCTGTAGGTGAGGGTGCCTCTTATCGTGATCTTCGCGTCAGTTTGCACTAGGAAGTTGAGGTGTTCCATGAGAGGCGTTGGGTCATCGTTTGTGATGGTGTATCTGATGGTTTCCTTGAAGATGATGGTGATGCCTCTGCCTTGTTTGCTGGTGCAGTCTTGGTATATCATCTTGTAACCTATGGGAGTAGCAGTGGTGATGTCGGGGTTCTAGGAGGAATATATACATTTAGCACGCATGCTTTACATCGCATGCCATTACAACGCGGTCGTTACAAGGACCGCGTTGTTACAACGCAAACCATTACATCACAAGTGATTTCAACAACTTGCTGTAGGGGGTGCGCTAGACTTAGGAATAGTATAATTTTCTATTCCTACTCCAGTTTGTGCAACAGCAGGGAAAGTGTTGGATTGTAAATCCAACACCTTCTGCCCCCTACAGCAAGTCGCTGTAACGACTTGCGATGTAATGGTTCACGTTGTAACAATGCGGTTGCTGTAACCACCGCGTTGTAATGGCATGCGATGTAAAGCATGCGATCTAAAGGCTGTTTCCCTTCGAGGAGTGGTTGAGCCACGTTTTGGTGATGAAGGCAAAATCAGTGGCGGGGTGGTGATGGTGTCTCAGATTTCTGTGGAGTGTTAGCAGAGTGAACGGGCATTGAGCAGGATACAGTGGAGCAGTTGCGCGGTGTTATTGGTCTTGTGGGCAGGAGTGGTGCTGGATCTTTCATAGGTTGTGTCTAAGGAGATGCAGCAGTGTCGGCAGGTGAAGGGTTTATTGATGAATAATAGGGAGGAGGAGACGCAGCTGTTGTTTTAGCAACAGGGGTCCAGGAGTTCCTTGGCAGTGCATCCATTATTCCTCAGGACAACAGATTATAAGAGCATCAGTGATTAAATGTAGAACATAATATGATCCCTGATGACAGCTTCACAAGTGATCCCACAACAACAAAGTTCACGACACGGAGTTTGATTACATGCAAAACTGAGCATGTTATTTGCAAGTTAACTTTTCCATGTGGCCTTGACAGCTTAGAGAAACTATTCAATGAGCTGAAAGTCTGTATATAAGAACAGTCTAATAAGATCTAAACAAAAATATTGTAGATTTTAAGACATCAACATGGTTATAAAAAGATATTCAATGTTGAGAGAAGGGCAGGAATTTGACCATGAGAGGTGCTTTCGGATAAAAAATGTGGGGTCCATAAAACACACAAGATTGGCAAAATATGTACAGCCTCTCTCACCATTACTACCATGATTATCTCGTTTTAATCAAGTGTATCAAACTTTAAACTGGAGTAGTTCTTCCACAATTTTGTTTTGTTCTTTTTTCATTTCTATTTCTTACCAATTGTAGGTGTTGCTCTTTGGAACTCGGAGCAGTGAAATGTGCTTTCTGTACCAAATAAACTGTTGTTTTTGTAAACTAGGTTGGCCAGACAAGTTTCTGTTTAATATGAATTGCACCTCATAGTGCTTTTCTTGACCATTTAACTTATTTTTGAACACCCTAAACAAATTGGCCTGTTCAATACGGACTTAAAAATTAAAATTGAAAAGGAACAAATACGTGGTTTCATTGCTACTATGCACTGTAAACATATAGATGATACACTATCTGTGATTTGGATCTTGAGAGACTATATGCCTTTACGGAGTTGAAGCCATTTGAAAGTTATATCAAACTAATGCTTTTGTTTCTTCTTATTGCTTCAGTAATGTACAGATATTTCCTAACAGCTGTAAACATAATTGTGATGCAATCATGGCACATAATTAGACTGTGCTACCATACAGATAAGATAATGCAAGTTTATACCCCTCCAAGCAATTAACTGGCCCTCCTGTGGTGCCTTTTTTCACTATCCCCTGTGAAGACTTCAAATGGTGACATAGAAATAGAAAAGGTGCAATATCCTTAATCAAATTAATACGCACATACAGCTGCATTCGTTTTTTCTTTTACTATTTATTGATACATTTTGCAAGACAAGCTGCTTAAAATGTAAATTGTCATTTATAAGGTAGGAAAAACTGCAGATGATTTAAAATCCTATATTTTAGGCACTGAGCTGCAGTGGTTCTTGAACACAGGTGTAAATAATAAGATATATCTTTAAGCTTGAATTACTTTCCCTTTGTAAGATTTATTAACACTCACCAAATACAAAAGGTGTTTTTTTTAATTTAGACTAATCAAGTAAGTCACAATACTCTATTACGCATCATAAAGGCTTGTGCACTTTTATTTGATAGTGTATACTCATTACCTGTAGATACTTATATAAAATAAACATGACATTTAGGAAACCAATGTAATAAATAGGGAATTCAACTAATTTGACATAGACACTTTCCTTCACTCTACCTTGATTGCAGGCAAACTTTTAAAAAAGCATGTTCATTCTACTTGTTTCTAGGACCTGGCATTCACAGAGACCCAGATTTCTGCCACAGTCAGACTTGTAGGTATTTCCCTCAATCTAAATGCTGCTATGTTAGCAGCTGTAGGAACTGAGACAGGGGTCCCCCAATGCCCCCCCCCCATGAACAAGTGATAATTATAAAAAACAAATATCCTGTATCTGAATTGTTAAATTACTTCAACTTGTCACAATGTAAAGGATCTAAGACAAGAAACACAGCATAAGCCACTAGATATTTGCCTTCAATAAACATACTCTATAACATAGATTACCTGTATTCATCTAAAGAGAAACTGGCCTGCTGGTATAATGCATTTGAAGACGGCAGTGATATAAAAAGGAAATAGATACCATCAAAGCTTCGCCCATGAACCTAGTCAAGAGACATTAAAATATGAATTGTTTCACCCCCATATTCAGTCTTTGGGACTTGTGTCAGGACTGGCATAGTCATGCAAGTTGTGATAAAGGACAAACTGTCACCATCAGTAGTTAAAGAATTAGCTGAAAATAATGCATAATAAATATCATCAAAGGATTTATATATTATACCTCAACTCTTATAATGTAGGTGCCCTGTGGTTGCAGAGTGGGACTCATGAGGGGCTACCTGTTCAACAGCACAAGCTAGAGTTGGTGGCTCTGGATCTTTAGATTTCAGCTACAGGCAGCTTTAACTATCTGTTGTCAGATCTATTGTTTCCAAAGCACAACATAGACTAAGAGTGGACTTTGGGTCATCCCCTTGCTTATGTCTGGATTGCTTTATTGTCTGTCTCCTGTGTCTGCTCTCATTTCAATGGCTTTCCCCCCTAATCTTGTGTTTGTCCCTCTCATGTGCATTTTGGTCTCGCAGTGTTCTGATTGGATGATTGTATCCTTCAACTGCTCACTTGAGGTGACTCCTTTTTGGTCTCACTTACAGAAAGCTTCAGCCATCTGGGTGGACCTCTTGTTTTCATGCATACAGATACAGAATGCGACTGTTTGACGGACCCTTTCAGCCATTCAATTCTTAATTCAACCAGCCTTTGACATTCACTTTAGGGGTTGCCCATCAGTGCTGGTATCATCCAACAGCATTTCATGGATGTGAAGAACTTTACAAAGTAGTTCACATGTGCACTGTCTTTAATTCCTTAAATACTATTTTTTTCATTATTTTACGCAGAGGTCTTCCAACCCATGCTCTCTCTGCAATCATCAAAAACACCCACTCACCCATCACTCCTCTGTGCTCCGCTCTGCTTCTCGTCCCACTTTTCGACATTCCTCATGCCCTAATACAACACCCTCCACCACTGCCCTTAACTCCATTGGTACCATGCCACAGAGCCTGTAACTCCATTGGTACACAAATGAGGAGGCTCTAGAGCAGGGCCGGACTGGCTACCGGGCGTTTTGGAATGCTGCCGAGTTGGGGGCTGATGTCACTGCGGTGGGGGCTAATTTCGTTGATGGAGACCTGCGTGTGCTTCGAAATAAACAAGGCAAAACGAATTTCGTTCAGCACACGCAGGTCCCCATTAACGAAATCAGCCCCCAGCTCGGCAGCATTCCAAAACGCCCGGTAGCCAGTCCGGCCCTGCTCTAGAGTGAACGTGTTTCCCACCTCTGAATTATGCTTCATGGTTTGCTGTTACTGAAGCTTTTCACGCAGTACAAGACTGGCAGTAATACATCAGATGACCATTCCAGCATGGCTGCCAGAGGTGCGCATTGCGTCAACATGCCTGGAGGTCCCCTGGGCATTTAATTACAGGCAATGTATGCCCCCATGTCTGGCAGCCATGCTAAAATTATGTCAGCTGTTGCAGGGGAGGACTGCAGGGGCAGAGCCTACGACACGATGATGCATGTCCTCATCCACTTCTGCTCCTTCTTTATTTTTGCATTCCCCCTCGAAACGTCCCAGAGAATTGTACAAGCATCGCACACAATTTTCAAAGAAGGTGCTTCATAATTTTGCAAGAAACATCAGTGAGTAGAAATAGGTTGGGTGGATTTTGAAAAATTGGCAAAGGTTACGGCTCATGACTTGAAATAGCATGGGAGTTTTATGAATTATGTAGTGATGTCCTGCGAGCATGGGCTGAGCTCTATTCTTACACGTTTTCCCTTTTGCATTTTGTGCCTCAAGGACTGCTCCATAAAATGCAGAATTTGCTTTATTTTTACGATACATTAAAAATTCTGCCTTAGAAGCACTTTTTCAGGAGAAATATGCATTGATTGGGAGCTCACGAGTTCGAATGCCATTTATGAAGGCAAGACCTTCCAAGAACTTTTGTTTTCACCGTCATTAAATCAAGTGAATGCTTGCTGCTGTGATCTGTATATCTTGGGTTTTTGATCCAGCCAAGGCCAGAAGGATACGTGTCAAACATCAAAATGGCTATCGTGCATCATGACACATGCACATTTGCTCATACATCACGGCAATCACATTTGCATACGTCACAAAACATGTGCATAACTCACAACTTACATGTTTGCCTGCATCATGGTGCATCAGTGCACATGCATTGTGATGCATCCGTATGCCTCAGTGACCATCTTGGAATGGGTTTTCTTTAATCGAAAAGCCATTACAAGATTGACTGCCATGCTTCTACACCAGGGCCGGACTGGCTACCGGGCGTTTTGGAATGCTGCCGAGCTGGGGGCTGATGTCACTGCGGTGGGGGCTAATTTCGTTGATGGAGACCTGCGTGTGCTTCGAAATAAACAAGGCAAAACGAATTTCGTTCAGCACACGCAGGTCCCCATCAACGAAATCAGCCCACAGCTCGGCAGCATTCCAAAACGCCCGGTAGCCAGTCCGGCCCTGTTCTACACATGCCATGTTCGCATGCCAACAACAATCAAAACAGTTTGTTAAAGCCGATAGATCGCCTTTAGAGCAGAGGCCAATTCTTGTTTTATTATGTGACCACCACATTTAGTGGTATTACTTATGAAAGGACATAGGACCAGATGTACGACTCTTCCAATTTGTGAGTTGCAAATTGCGTCATTTTCAGACACTGTTTGCAATTCCTAATGGGGTCGCAAATTGCCTGCCTCAATAATATTCATGCGGCAGGTGCAATTTGCGAACCCATTGGGAATGGCTAGCACTCCCACGGATGGTGGCCTGCTGGGGTCAGCAGACCACCATGTCCATGACTGCTTTTTTAAATAAAGCAGTTTTATTTCAAACGCAGCCCGTTTTCCTTAAAGGAAAACGGGAAAAATTAAACGTTTCCGTGGGACCACTGCCTGCTCTTAAGAAATATTTTCAGTGCCAGTCACAAAGGGGAAGAGGTTCCCTGGGGAACCCTTCCCACATGCGAGTGGTTTACCACCCATTTGAAATGAGTGGTAAACTGCAAGTGTTTTGTGGCCCCAATTGCGGCTGCAAAGCAATCTTACATTGAAGTGCGACTCACTATTAGGAAGGGACTCCCTTGACACGCCCCTTCCTAATAGTGAGTCGCAAACCCTATTTTACGAGTCGGTAATAGGTTACCGACTCGCAAAATAGGGTTTGTACATAGAGCAGCCCGATTTTGCGGTCGCAAATAAGCCAATTTCCTGTTTGCAACCGCAAAAACGGTCTTACATCTGGCTCATAGTTCCAGATTTATAGTTTGGTGGAGGGGATCAGGGCCGGCTCTAGGGCGGTGCGACGGGTGCCACCGCACCTGGTGCCGACTACGCATTGGTGCGCCTGTTTGCTAGTTTATATTGTGCTTAAAAGCACCTGCTGCCGGGTTCCTGGCCTCCAGCAATTTACAGGCAACAATTAATGTGGCAAGAAAACTCCGTTGATTAATGTTCTCCCAGGCAAGATCGGAGTTTTATCTAGTAGAGGTTTTGACTCCTGGAAGTTTTGATTCATGGTAAGGTAGTGCAGAGGGTTAATATGCCTGCTGCAAAGAACATGTACCATGCAGATCACAAAGTGAATGTAATGTAAACAGGTCAGTGGATTACTGCTTTTATCAGAGACTTCCTTTTGTTAATTGCAGTTTACAGTGAGCTATTAACTGTCAAAGAACTGTGTGCAGACTTCAAGGTATAGATTAGAGCGTATGGATATCTTCCCCAGACTTTCATTATTCTAATGTTGCATAAAGGGTTGATTTGGGTACAATCAGTTCTTGTTATTAAAGAGAGCCCCAATCCATTGTGTTACATTTTAAATTCAGAGTTTGTGCTTCTCCAGACCAAGTACTCTTCAACTATACTGCCTACCTGTATGGATAATATGTGAATCCACCCCTTGTTGTCCTCTGTCTTATGTAACATTTCCTATACACTGATTTACACACCTATGATTGATAGTCTCTGTGTAATGTGTGTGTTATGTAAAGTGCTCTTATGAGTGACGCTATAAAATTAATTAAATGCATCTGAGAGAGAGTGGTTATGGAGACTGTTAAAGGGTGGGGGTGGTGGGGAGGGAATCCGTGGAGGAGCTGGTCATTGGGGGGGCGCCAAAAAGCATTGTCGCACTGGGCGCCACCAGTGCTAAAGCCGGCCCTGGAGGGGATGCTCTATCACAAACATGACAAATATCTCATCCTCTGCATTACAAGTCCATTATATCCCACAGAACTTGTAATGTAACGTATGGACTGTGGTGCTGGAATGATTTTCAGAGTGGGAGTGCTGGCATCACTGTTATATCACTGAAGTCATAGGGATTGTGAACAATCCAAGCTTCATACAAAGAAGAAGTATAGCAAATGACCTATGCTCCTTCAGCAGAAGAGTAGTAAGGGTATGCTAAGTAGCTGGTGGTGTGTTTTCGGGCACATTTTTGCAAATATATTACTATAATATGGTGTGGTTGAGCACCGTCATTTTCAGACTGCACATTTTTTATGGAAATGGCTACAAAATTTGCACTGACATACAGGTTTACTAATAAAACTGTGTAGCACACAAACGATAATGCGTGAAAATCGTTTTTCAGCAAATATTTACCATTTACACGCTACCAAGTAAGTGTCTTGATTTGTTTAGGTCCAATTAAAATCTTAATTCCCATCACACTTCAGAATTACAGAAAAGTGCTTCATTTGAGCTTTTCTAACTGCTGATATGTTTTGAAATATTTGTACAGTTATTTTGCAGGTATTTAAATGCTGCTTGTTAGAAAAAAATTGACATTCTACAGCCTTTCCTTTCTCAATTCCTCAGCTCAAGTGAGATTGTCAGGTAGTTCACTTTACAAACTCCCTAACTCTGCAGTCAGAAAAAGAAAAGTTGACACACATCTCCATTTTAAAAGAATAAGCAGAAATATGTCAGAAGACCTAGACTGACATTTGTCCTCGGTCTTTTAATGCACAGCACATGTGGCAGGATACAAATACAATTTAAAGTCAATTTTGTTACTCATTAATCTTCTGAACTCGAGCATGGTTGATTTGGGGGTGCTGCAGCATCCCACACATCCCTATTTCCAGAACATATGCAGAAGGGATAGCATCACATTTTGACGGAGCATCCCATCCACCAAACTCTAAATCAGGCCAACAGTTATTAGCAGAAAAATGCCAAACAAATTCTGCTGCATTCATAAATGAAGGGCAACATTGTTCATGCTTAAACATCAGACATCATAGGTGCTCTAGGCCTGCTTGGGGAGCTTTGTAGTCACTATTGGGTAGGGGATACATAGGAAATAATAAGCTGATTGATTACTGTAGTTAAATAAAATTGTAGCAAACACGAGAAAGCATGCTTAGGCTGGGTCAGGTGCGTCAATGGACTAATGCATCTACTGCACGCATCCACTGCAGGAATTTATGCTTTACCTCTTGGTCATAGGTTCAAATCCTTGAGGGCCCACTCAGTCTTTCATCCTTCTCAGGTTGATGAAATGAGTTCCATTGAGTTGGGTAAAAATAAACATCTGTTAGTTTAGCCCCAAGATACCATTCAGAGTGAACATTGCACTTTACAGATACATGTTATGTTATATTTACCCATCAATTATACAGATGTGAACATTCCCTGACTGTGAAAGTTTCATGATCTTCTGCCTTTCCTTCATGGTGTCTACTGTCTATATAGCAAATGTGACAGCAAGTTTAATTCATTTTACTATGAACACTCTGCAAAATACATTAAAGCAACTTCAATTGTGATCCAATATCAAAACATTCCTCAAGCAGCAGCAGAGGCTCTTCCAGCTCAGCTGAGAGCTAATACTATAATATTCACTGCACTCTAGAATCTCGCCCCATAATGCTTTGATGGGCCTTTGGTTGGCATTATATTTTTGCCCATAACTTTGCTTGGGGTGGTCCTAGGAGGATGGGAGCACCACCGAATCGTTCAGCATGATGTGCTCTTTGTGTTCAAGGCATCTGCTTGGTCCTCCCCCTAGGTTAGGGGGGACCCCAAAATCATCACCTCTCTCATTGCCTGATATTTTTCAAAGCTCACTTTGTGAATTGGTTATATGCTTTTTAGCATGTAAAAGTAAAGTTGTTTTATCAAAGGGTTGTGGCTGCAGTAACTAACTCTGCGACGTGGCGGAGTCGGAGTTGTTGCATGAATTCTGTGTGTTCAATGTAATGCGTAGTTAGCAAATCTCCGCAACTTCTGCTAGCGTTTGAGGGTTCTAGTTTTATACCTGGTGCCAGCTTAAAAGTGGAAGAATCTCGTTGATTTTTTACCCCAAAGAAGAGTCTGGAATTTCCTGCCTCCCTGCCCTGGTACTAGGATGTATGGTGTCACAAAGGGCTAGTGTAAAGTTCTTTGTGTGTGTGTTGAGGCAGTGTTATTGAAGTGTAAGTGGGGTTGTGCACACCTCCGCCCCACCATGCTGCTACGATGGTCCATCCGGCCAACACCCAGGCACCCTGATTTGTTGCTTGGTATTTCATAAAGGCCAGCTACCAACTATATCTAGGCATGTGGCCCAGGAAACAGACTGCAGGCACCAAGTGGTTAGGAGAAGAAAATGCCAGCTTTCTAAATGTGGCAATTTATGAATTGTGACTGAATATCGAACTTTAACATTAAAGAGGATTTTAAATTATAATTCTTTAGACACTACACATGACATTTCTACCTGCTCTCAAAGAACATTTAACACTTATTAAATGTATTAAGGTAACCCAATGTTATCCTATGGGAATAGTAGGCCTCAGAGTAGTGAAAAACTATTTTGTGAACTTTTCATTACCAGGACATGCAAAACTTAAAGGCTCATGTCCAACGTTTTTAAAAACAATGCACCCTACCCTGTAGGCTGTTTAGGGACTCCTTTAGGAATTACTTATATGTATTAAAAGGGAGTTTTAGGCCTGGCAAGGGGTTTATGTTGCCAGACTGAATCAACCCTTTAAAACAACACACAGGCTGCAATGGTAGGTCAGAGACATTTTTTAAAGGGCTACTTAAGTGGGTGGCACAATAAGTGCGGCAGGCCCTCCAGCAGCATTTAATTTACCCACCCTGGGTATATGGTATACCACTTTTCTAGGGACTTTCCAGTAAATCAAACATGCCAATCAGGTATAAGCCAAATTTATCATGTTTTAGGGCATGAGCTCAAGCACATCGGCACTGGTTAGCAGTGGTAAAGAGCTCAGTGTTCGAAGGCCAACAAAAACAGATTCAGCAAACAGGAGGGAAGAAGGCAAAACACCCTTGTAGGTATGATACCCAGCAGACAGGTTTACTTTATTTATTACCCTAAGGCAATAGACATGTCTACTTTATCTATTTCCGCAGTACCAAAACAGTACTAAAGTTAAAATTATTTATAATCTACAAAAACCCAAAAATATTTTGAAAAACTAAATTAAACTTTAATGAAGAAATTTAGACCACAAATATGAAGATCGAATACGTAGAACCAAAGATAAGATTTTTTAAATGTTTTCTATAAATATAGTGGCAAAAGAGGAAAGCATCAATGACTGGGACCAAGGTGTGATTTGAGACTAACCACGCTGGAGTCCAAGTCAGATACTTTAAGTCGATTAGTCCCATTGAAGGCTGGAAGTCAAAAAAAGTCTAAAAGGATCTAAGTCCTATTTCAAAGAAAATCATTGCCATTTTATTGGAAATAAAAATCCTCTCTGACAAGGACAAGGCAGAATTTGTATCCACCCTTGTGGAACTGAAGGTCAGATATTTTAAGCAGGTTGGACTCATTAAATCCCTGAAGCCTTTGACTTACTTTACTCATTACAATTTTAAGTCCTAACACAAGAACTTTGTAATTTAAAAAAATAAAAAGTCGATTTCAACTATAAATTATTGTGAACTTTTTCTGGGACCAATCTACTTGGGGTACCTGAGCAGGGTTCCATTGCACTTGGCCTCAATTTGCTCCTAGAAATTATTACTTTGCACAGTGTAATTGCTCTAAAGTAAGCCTGTCTTTTCCCATAGGTAACAGGTGGTTGAGTTCATGTTAATGTTGTGATTTTGTGAGCCTGCCCTAACTTGAGTAGCTATTGCTCCTTCAGTGTGACAGTTGGGCACCCAAAATAATGTATTGCTTTCTTACAATTATCACACTTAAAGTTCTACATTTCCATTCAGATATTACACTTTTATGACTTAAAGGACTATGGGACAGATTTATATTTATGCAAACCTTTACTCCATCCCAATGTGACGCATATCCTGATTGAATTATTACTAGTGCATAGAACCTTAATGCACTTGTACAAAAGGCAATGTGTTATGGTTCACATTGTGAGAGAATATTACATCAGTAAACATTAGATTGAAAAATATCTGTGGGCATAAATGTTTCAAAGTATGTCCCTTCAATTTAGATGATTTAATTTGCTTCTATATACAGATTCACAAAGTTTTAGAAAGGTTTGGGCCCTACTATGAGTCTGGCGGCTCAAAGACCGCCAGGCTCATGATGGCGCAGCGGTGGCGGATCCAGCCACCACCGCATTGGTGGTCCGACCGCTCGATTATGGCTCAAGCAGTCCGACCACTCTGGGACTGCCGGCTCCACCAGAGAACAACTGTTCCTTGGCGGTCAGATGTAGCAATATGGTTTGCGAGACTGCTATGGTCCTGCCAAGTATATTACAAGTTTCCTCTCTACCAGGGTTTGCATGGTGGTTCCACCCTGTGCCTCTACCTCATGTACATGCACACAGGGGGGCATAGCATGAGCCCCCCTGTGTGCATTCACATACGTTCCTGCATGGCATGGACTTTCAAGTCCATGCCGTGCAGGAACCTTGCAGTGCGCTCCTATTGTGGGGCCTTTCTTAATGGCACAGCTGCCTTTAAAAGAGGCACTTCCATGGGACCACCATGCCGCCCACCTACCAGGCTACTATGAAGTTGTAATCTGGAGGGCAGGCAGCACGACCTTTGGCAGAGCGGTGGCATGCCGGTGCACCGCTCTCTCAAAAAGTCATAATAGGGCCCTTAGTGTCTCACAAACGTGTTAATGTCAGACAATTTTTATTACTATTGCATTAGATCCTATGCTACTTTGAATAACATGGATGCTTGACATTGAGTAAGCTTTGTTGAAACTCTACACCAAGCCATAAATGCCAGACATTTCAGACATCAATCAATCAATACATTTACAGAGTGCAAAGCTGCCAAAAGGCATCCCAGCGCTAATACACAAGAGAGGACCCAACAGCTAAATAAAACTAGTCAAAATTGAAGAGCCAAGCCTTCAGCTGAGTCCTAAAAAGGCTTTCATTCTCCAAAAGCCACAGAGCCAATAGTAGTGTATTCCAGGCTTTGGATGCTAAAACAGCAAAACATCTCCCGTCTCTAGTCTTCAGATGAAACCGAGGACATTTTAAAAGTTGGACAGGCTCTTATCTTAAGACACGCCCAGGCTGATAATGACATACTGTTGCAAAGATATTTAGGAGCCATCTGATAAAAAGACCGAAATGCAATGACTAAGGCTTTATAGGTGAAACACTTTTTTATTAGGAAGCCAGTGAAGATATTGTAGATGAGGATGTAATGATGAATTTTTAGAATGTCCCATTATAAGCCTGGCTGCTGCGCTTTGCACAATTTGCAAGTGAATTAACAAATAGGATGGTAAACCTAGATAAAGAGCATTGACAACAGTCTGGAGGTGATGGATGCATGCACAATGATTTTCCATGTGTCTAAGGGAAAAAAATCCAGTGTTTTCTTCAATGCCAGTAGCAAAGCAAAACAAGACCTCACCACTTAAGAGATATGATGGCTAAAGGAAAGAGTGTTGCCAAATTTAGCCCCCAGATTTCTCGCCACTGCCGTAGTCAGAAGGGGGAGCCTCAATTCCTCTGGCCAGCAGTTGTTGGACCACTCAGAGGCAAAGCATCCAAAAAGCGAGATCGCCGTCTTAGATGCATTGCACTTTAAACCGTTCCTATTCATCCAGTCTACCACCTTTAACAAGCATTTCTTGAACAAGGCTGTCTCAACCAGTGGCCTGCATCCCAAAAGAGAAAATAAGTTAGGGCCGAATTCACAGAACTAACTTAAGTCAGAAACGTAAAGTTAGTACTTTTCGGTATTCACAGAATACACTTACCACAACTAACTTTATGTCCGCTCCCGGGCCGGAGATTCCGGCCCTGTGGCGGAGATTCCGGCCCTGTGCCGGAATCTCGCCTCCGGGCCGGAATACGCTCATTTAGGCCGTTTCAATGCTCAAACGGCCTAAATGAGGGTATTCCGGCCCGGAGGCGGAGATTCCGCCACAGGGCCGGAATCTCCGGCCCGGGAGCGGACATAAAGTTAGTTGTGGTAAGTGTATTCTGTGAATACCGAAAAGAACTAACTTTACGTTTTTGACGTAAGTTAGTTCTGTGAATCAGGCCCTTAGATGTCATCAGCATACGAAATCACCTTGATACCACATTTTTTAATAATTGAGCTGGCAGCGAAATATACACATGAAACAATGTAGTGCTCAACGAGGAGTCCTGGGGGAGGGTATACTTCATCTCTTTAGACACTTAGAAGAAAGGCTCCCAAAAAATGATTGTACTCTGTTGATTAAAAAGGATTGAACCCACCCCAAGGATGTACCATTAATCCCCAAATCTAGATAGCAATGCCTGATGAGAATTAGTGTTGAAACCGGCACACAAACCCACAAGGATAAGGGCAGTCATCTGACCATGATCAACGCGTTTTTTAGCTCCTCTGATGCCTTATGAACCCCATCTCTGCAATATGCCTGGAGAAAAAGCATGATGGAGCTGGATGGAGTAAGATGTTTACTTTGAAGTGTGTGCTCAGTTGTAGAACTGGGTGAAACTGTAATTACGCCAGAGTTGTTAGAGTAATTTCATTAATTACACATTACTCTTGTGATGTGAAATTCCCAAAATCTCAGTAATGTTCAATTTCAACCAATGTGGGACCACAAATGACCCCCAAAAATATGTACAGACTACACCCATTAGTCTGTCATTCATGACGGATATGTCAGCCATCTGACATGTTACATATGCCAACATCAACCTACTTTGTCAGGCTAGGTTATGCCTGACAATATGGTAGACTGGTATTCCAAATTTGACAGAAGCATTTACCATCCATAACGTTGCTTCTGTGAAAACATAGAAAATATATAAATAAACCAGCCATGGTGTAAGGTATTGATGTGCATAAACCAGAATAAATATATATTTTTTTTAATCGAAAATGTAAAATAAATATAGCTAAATAATTGTATCTCATATTCTTGTTTACAGATAGAATATTGTTGCAATGTTACATTAAAATATATGCACAATCCTCATCGAATTCTAACCAAAATATATGTTTGATTGGAGTTAGTCTAAATGTTTTGCTACGTAGTTTGCAAAATTGAAGAAAACACTTCAAAAATTATTTTAAAAGGTCTGATGTTTGAACATATTTGTTGTATATTGTATGTATTCATTTTGACTTGCAAAATAATGTTACATTTGTTTCTTAGAGCAACACCTGTGTGTAAACAATTGCTTTTTCCATATTGTACTTATGTTTTTCAAATGTGACCATCTATCAGTACAGGTGAGAAGATGTAGAAGGCTATGTCTACAAAGCACTTCGTGATTCAGAAACCATACAGGAAAGGCACATCATTAAGAAGTACTGGACTAACCATGCCGCGATTGAAGTCTTAACTCAACAATTTAGATCAGAACTGTTGCTGACTATTAGACAACCAACAGCTATCCCATCTATTGTGAAGTCGATGGCAATGTTATATTTCTGTGCTACTGGCTCTTTCCAGTACAATGTTACTGACTCGAATGCAACATTCAAATTATTTTGTCTGTGGTCCGCATCCAAGTTTTGGATGTTATCCTCAAATGAATGAATGACTACATCCAATTTTCTGCTGATAATTTTACACTGAACAATATTGAGGCCGAGTTCTATGGTTTGGGAGGTTTACCACATGTTGATGGTCCCACAGATGGAACTCATGTTGAATTGATGGCACATCATGACTGGGAACAAGTGTACCAGAATCAGAAGCTTTTCCACTCCACCTCTATTTAGGTGGTTTGCATACCTGATCTGTACATCACCAGTGTATTTGCAAAATGTATTGGCACATCCTATGACTTGCTAGTGTTGCGCAACAGGTGCATACCACAACAGATGGCAGACCTCGAAGCAATGAGGACTTAGCTTGATGGTAAGTCTTAACTTTAGTTCAGTATTATTTGCTCAGATACTATACTGGCCCATTCTGGGTATACTAGAGGATCCAGAGGGGCTGCTATTCTAGCAAAACATATATGGCACGACCCCTTGGGCAGATATGTGAGCGTGCTGGGCATTAGAGCAGAAAAACATTGCTGTTGATCAGTGTCTATGCTTCCCTCAGGCTTCACAAACAGATATTCGAGGCTTTAAGCCGGATCCTGCTGGAAGCAGCCCCAGATATGCACATTGTGGGTGGGGACTTTAACACCATAATGGATGCTTCAATTGACAGGGAACCCACCCGCCTGACCCCGGTACAAACCCAATCCCTGCTGGTGCAGTTCTCATTCACAATGGGCCTTATGGATGTGGGGAGGGCCAGATATCCAGGGAAGAGGGACACATCGATCGCTCTCTAGATTAGATCATATATTCTTGCCCATGAGGGAATGCTCAGATAATATAGCAATAGAATACCTGCCCGGAGGCATTTTGTACCTTGCTCTGCTTAAACTCATATCTAGGGCTGACAGTGGGTCGAGGGGTGTTAACTGGAGACTGACCAGCTGGAACCTTCAGGACAGCAAGATAGTGGACGAACTCCATATTGACACCAAGATCTTCTTCCAGGAGAATAAAAACTCGGTGAGCATTCCAGTGACACTCTGGGAGGCCTATAAAACCGTGCTTAGAGACAGAGCCAAAAAAAGTTATGTTCAACAAAAAGAGTCACAAAGAGTAAGACCTAGTTACACTAGAACACTGTATTGGAGGATGGGGAGCGGCTGCTCGCCTCGAGGCCTTAACAAAGGAGTATCACCGTCTGACTCACTATCTAGCCACACAACAGTTCCTAGCAACCCAACAAAAATTGTATGAAGCAGGGAGGCTACTAGCATGGCCCAGGAGAAGGAAACAGGCAGCCAGGTGGGTGAAAGAGCTGGAAGCTTTAGACAACTCTTGGATGAGGACGAAAGAGGGCATAGCAGTGAGTTTCACACAATACTACCAAGACTTCTATGGCCTGTGGGCTTGACCTCGGAGGTAGAGATTGGGGCCTTGCTAGAGAAGCTGCCCCTCCTACTCCTTACAGCAGAGTATAGGACTAGCCTGGATCAGGACTTCACTTTGGAGGAACTGATAGAGGCATTGAGGTTGCTGCAGCCAAGGAAGTCTCCAGGACCAAATGGTATCCTGGTGGAATTCTATTAAAAAACCTTCTCAATTGTGGGCCCACACGTACACTTCATGCTCACGGGGCCCTAGAGGGGAGAGAGCTCCCAGCAGATCTACATACAGAGACTATTGTGGAGCTGCCCAAGGCCGGGAAGTAGAGCACCAATTGTTCCTCTCCCTCCTAAACATGGAGGTAAAGATCCTGGCCAAAGTGCTGGCAATTAGGTTGGCAGAAGCCATTCTGGGGTTTGTTCATGGGAAACAAACTGGGTTTATGCTCCACAGAGAAGCAAGTCAAAATCTTCACTGCATCCATTTCTGGTTGGACCTAGTATATAATACAACACTCCCCTGGCAATTGTGTCCTTGGATGTGGAAAACGCATTTGACACCGTAAGGTGTGACTACCTCTTTTTTGTCCTGGCCAGAATGGGAGTGAGACCAAAGGTTTGCAGATCAATGCGACTCCTATATTGCAACCCAGTGGCAAGGGTCAAGGTGAAAGGTACCTTCTCTGAGGAGTTTGGATTGAAGAAAGGGACTTGCCAGGGGTGCCCCCTCTCTCTGCTCCTGTTTGCGTTTGGCCGAAAGCCCCTGGCCCTCTGACTGAGGCTCAGAAGCGATGTAGTGGGCTTCCAGGATGTCATGGGGGAGCCGGAAAAGATCTTTATGAACGTTGACAAAATATTATTGTATCTCTCTGATCTTCTGGTCTCTTTCCCGGCAGTCCTATCCATGTTTCATAACTTTGAGAAATACTAGGGTTACAAAATTAACTGGGATAAATCAGTACTATATCAACTGGCCACGTGGACCCCAGAGATAGTGCTCCTAATTCAGATGGTGACCACTAGAGAGGGCTTCCACTACTTGGGACTAGACGTTAGACCCTCTCAACAGTGGTTCTTTTAAAGGAACGTGAAAGTGGTCTACCAGGTCTTTTGACAAGCTATTAGCAGCTGGAGGTGGCTATCCCTCTCCATTAAGGGCAGAGTGGCTTTATTTAAGATGATCACCCTGCCCAAATTTCTGTATGTTACTCAGCACATGCCCTTAACAGTGCTTGAGGAATTCTTTAGGAGAGTCCATAGTATGATCCAAACCATGATGTGGGATGCAGGCACTCTGCTCATTGTCCTCCGAACCTTGCAAAGAATCTATAAAATGGGGGTATCTCGCTGCCAGACTTGAGGGCATATTACTGGGCATTTCATCTCCAGGTGGTCAATAGGTGGTGCCTCATGCCACTATCGGACTTGGTGACGCCGTTGGAAAGGTTGATCCTGGACGTTTCATGTACACTATAAATATGGCCAACGATTCCGCCTGCACTGGTTGGGTCCCACGAAGAGCACTTTGAAGGCCTGGGACAAAGCTGTTACTTAAGTTGGATGTAGGGGCAGACACTCCTTGATAACCCCACTCTGGCTTGGGGATGCACTAAAAGAGACTTGGAGCTTCAGGGGAGATCCCCATGGGACCTGATAGGGGTTTCAACACTTGGAGATATAGGGGGAAGAGGGGGAAGAGGAGAATCAAATCATTTTGGGACTGGCAGGCAGAATATGACTTGCGAGTCACACAGCATTTTTGAAATATCCAAATACATTATGCTCTGCAAGCGGAAGGCCATACCATTGGAGAAGATGAAAGACAGTAACCCCCAGTAAGATAGAATACGGCTGGAGGAAATGCCCATAAAAGTTATCTCACTAACGTACCTCACCCTCCTCAATAACAGACCTGAAAACCTTTGTCCTTTTAGAAATTATTGGGAAATGGACTTGGGCCCAGTGTAGGACATTGACTGGGAAGCAGCCCTGGTGCATCCCCGAGAGAAGGCAATAAAGGCCAGCCTGCAGCTTATACAACTTAAGGTCCTTGATAGGATGTACTACACTAGATCACGACTGTACACAATCGGTAGGTCGCTGACCCTAAATTGCCTACGATGTGGTGAGGATGTGGGCATCTTTATTCATATTCTGTGGTCATGTCCAAACATACAGACATATTGGAGAGAGTAGGTGGCAGAGCTCGCACAAGTTTTGGAAACTGATGTCCCCTTTACACCACAGTTCTTGATACTGGGGATTCTGTGGGGATGTGGACCTTACTAGAAGGCAACTTATATTCTGTGCAGCAAAAAGGGACATAGCTAGCAAATGGGGGAGCTCAAGCCCTCCCACAAAATGACAGTAGTATATTGGCATGGTGCACTGTATAGAGGCTGAAAGAGTGGTCTACGAGGTGAGGGGTTGCCCGAGGAGGTTTCGGAACGTTTGCGGACAATAGCAAGCATATCATAACCTGGTCTGGGAAGACACAGTCACTGGGATAGCCCGGCAAGCAATGGTCGGGCGAGCTGGCCAGGAAAGGGGCTCACACACAGTGGTGGGGGACTGGGAGGGAGAAAACAAGGAAGAGTCCAGGTCTCTGTGTCCCATATGCCCCAAATGCTATCGCAATGCCCTGATGACAAATGTACATGAGTACTTAGATGACTTGGTAAACCCAATTTGTTACCAGGTGGTGGGTTTTGTTGTGTTTTTGTTTTGTTGTCTTTGTGAAAAGCAAAAAACGAATAAAAATAATTTTAAAAAAACAATGCCGGTCCACTTCAATGAGGCCCATGTGCGAACAAGATGGCCTGTGGAGTGGGCTTTTGGGCTTCTGTAGTCCTTTATTCTCATGGGAAGGTTTACCGAATATCTGTATTGTGTTGTATGCTGCAATACATTGACCTGCAGAGGAACATCCCCTTCATCTCTTATGATGACTACCAATGGGAACCTCAAGGTGATGTTATTGAGATACATCAGCATGATGAGAGTTAGGAAGAGGAAGGCAGTGATCTCAGACATGAACTAATTGAAAACATCTATGTCTGATAGTAAGTGCATTAAAAAACAATGGAAATATATAAATATGATGTGTACCTTCCCTCTTTTACAATGTTAACTACTTATGCTATAGTTTTATTACAGGTTATGTCGCAAAAATTTGTGTACATAAACAAAACTAATTTGTAGTTCAATTGACATGAAAAAAACATATAATATACTTGAAATGTGACATATAATGATGGGCATGTTATGTGCGGCTGAATATATTTTCACTCTTGCTGATAATTTTTAAAAATAAATTAACAATTGAATTTTCATAGGTAAGAGATGTTCACAAAATGATTAACACATCTTAATCATTGCTGGATACTTTCATCCTGTCATCTGTTGTGCCATTAACAAGTCATTGATGGGTATATTGTAGTAGTGCACAGAACCTGATGATAAAGAAATCTGCTTTGCTTTCCAAGTTGCCTGAACATTGGTGTGATGTAATTAAGAATAATATCTGAACACTTCCTATCTGTCATGGAGTGATGCCAATTTCACTATGCATAATCTGAGGTAACTGTTGTGTCTGCCTCAAGTATAGATCTGCTTCTTGAGTTTTTCATCTGTAGCATATCTGTACAGATTTGATGTATTTTATGAGTAGATCTGAGCATATTATGAGTAGGGCTCTCGGTTTTATGGTATTTTTTTGACATTTCCGTCTGTATTTATCCATATTTATTTTTTGCTAATGTTATCTGTATTTATCCATATTTATTTTGGGTTTCATGAAAGAATTAAGTTGAAACTAGTATATTTCCACATTTATGTAACCAATATATGTGCATGCATGCTTGAATGCCTAATATGTTTCAATGATATGAACACCCACAGATGATAAATCAATGCACTAATATGAAAACATGAACTTTTTTTATTAAGGTTGTGCATATCTACTTCTTTACTAAAATTCCTTTCTTTTTTAACCACCTACCCTTTCTGCACATCTATTGGCCTGGCAGACATGGCTGACAGCATTTAGAATCACTCAAAGAAGAATCCAATTTCCGTTTTTATCCACATCTGAAAATAAATACGGACAGGAAAATAAATAGTTTTCTGTCTGTATTTATCTGTAAAAATCAGTAAAAACGGAAAACAGGGAGCCTTAGTTATGAGCGAAAAACACAAAGACAGAGCCAAAGTGTTGTTGACAACTCTCATTAGTGTTGCTAATTTGTTTGCATGTCCAGTTGCTACAATAAAGTAGCAATGACAAACAATCTTAATTCGTCCATCCTTTTTCATTAAGTATACCAATCTTTTGTTATGGGTGTACTTTGTAATTTTGTGTCTTATCTGCATGGTTTTTCAAATTTGGAAAGTGTTTGAAGGCTCATGTGACAGATACTTCTCCCTTGCCAGTGAATTTGGAACCAAAAATGCTGTGATATTTATAAAAAAAGAAATCCATATAGCTGAACTGAGAAATATTGAGATGCAAGTCGTGAAATGTGCACTGTGTGTAGGCAATATGTGTGTTCCAATTTATTACTTCATTACATGTTCAGTGTGTGCAAAATAGCAGTAAAAACGTTTATTTGCATTGTATTGCAATGTTTATATAGAGCTTACTACCCCTATGAGGGGTGCTGAAGCACTCACCTACATCGACAGCAGGCTACTCTGTGTGTAGGGTGTGTGGTTGCAGGTTTGTTGCCTTCGTTTTGATCCTGTGTAGGAAGTATTTCCATGTTGTACTTGAGGACCACCTAGTTGAGGTTATCATGTAATGGAATGCAGAGCTTAGCAGTTTGATGGATGAAGAAATATGAGAGATAGGCATGCAGTTTATGGTTTTCAGTAAGGTGTCAGCTTTGAGCAGCTCTGCAGATCCCTTTATGGTATTTCTTATGTTCATTGCTCACTTAGCTGGTTATTGCAAAGGGGTTCCCCATTCTGAGAAGTTTTGTTTAAAGTTAATGGTCCTGAGCAGATGTATGTTGTCGAGAGAACGTCTGGGATGGACTTTCTTAATATTATCCCATATCTGATTGTCTTATTATTATTATTATTATTGGAATATTATTCCAAGACATTGTTTTAGTTCATTTTAATTTAAATTAATCAAAATTGTAATAATGATCAATTTAGCATTTTTAGAAAATGAGTAAACCTGTATGGTGTGTGAGAAATTAAATGATAGATGAGCCTACATTGGTTAGCGTGCTTCTCCAGGCAAGAGTCCATGAATGCATTCCAAATATAAGAACAGAAGGTAAATAGAGTGAGTAGTATAGACACTCAGAGAATGAGTTCAGTTTTTGCATATTTTGGGCGATGGGTTGTTAGGTGTCAACTGACCAGATGAACTACCCCTCCTAAGGCCAATTAAGCTGCTTGAGCATCAACTGAGGAGGTGGTGAGAGGTACCTCCATGGGCAAACAGTGTCCCCTTTTCCTTAGAGCTGCCAGCTGGCCTCTTTTTATGATGGTGTGGGGGCAGAGGATTCTTGTGAGGATACAGACATTTCTACTGTGGACAGCACTCTGCTTGTATTATGTCTCGGGTCTTGATGGAGGAAGGGAGACGTAGGGTGCTGGATACACAAACCTGATTGGCCTAACTCCTCTTTCAGATGTTCTTCACTGGCTGGAAAGCTGATCCCACTGAAGACTTTGGATGGTGTTCTTGAGGTAGAATGCTCACCAGATTTGAAGTTGTTGATTCTAATTTGGATGGTTGACCTACAAAAAAATATTTTCAGAAGTGATACTTTATTGTTTAATAAAATATGTTTTAAAACTTTATAATGGTGGTGGCCTGATTTAGAGTTGGTAGACGTATTAACCAATCCCCAATACAACATTCACACACAACTTAGCCCATTGAACATCTTTACTGATTTATTTTTTATTATTTTCATAAGAATGTTTAATATTATATAATATGGACTGATTTCCAGTTAGGTGGAGTGTTACTGTTTCACAAACATAACCGATATCCTGTCCTCAATTTTACTAGTGACATAAGATAAAATTCACTTTTAATAATGCAGAAGGGATATCACCCATGTTTGCACACACACAACCAAGCAACATAGTAACAGTCTGGGTCTAAATGTGAGTCATGGTAAGTTCTATTGTTTGAAATGTGGTGTCAGAGCTGAGGACTGCAAAAGTGTCTGAACTTTAGGTAGTCAGTTTTGTTGACTCTTCTGTCCCAACATCTATCTTAGTAAGCCTTTGCTAAACTCAGTGAAGAATAATACCTACAAATGTCATTATTGAAAAGGGTATATAATGAATTAAAAAGAGTGATGTAAGAATTTGGGGGCATATTAGCAAGGGCTTTATCGCCGCTTTAGTGGCACTTTTTGCCGCCAAAGCGGCGATTTTTTTATCACCCTATCAGCAAGCTGTCGCTAACAGGCGTTAGCGACAGCTTTCTGGCGATAGCGGCCGGTTTTCCCATCGCCTTGCATGCCAGCGATAATTATCGCTAATGACACGCAAGGTAGGCGTTCCCAACTAAAAGCGACTGAAAACAGTCGCTAACACAACTTCCCCCTATTAGCAACGCAGGCGAAGCGATAAAAAAACTCGCGCTAAGCGCGATTATCGCTAGAATTTAACACCTGCTAAAAACATGACTTACCTGTTTGTTCAATGGGAGGTGGATTGTCAGGCTAAGTCCCCCATGGCGTTAATGCGTGAATATCGCTGGATTTCCAGCAATATTCATGCATTTCGCCGCTATCGCTGGATATTTTATCGCATTGGAGATAAACGTTGCTAATAGCGTGTTATCTCCGTGATAAAATACAGCGATACGCAGCGATAAAAAAAAAAAACGCGCTATGCGCAGTTTGCGATAATTATCGCAAGATGTTGCTAATATCCCCCTTGGATTTTTATTTGCTGTGTGTGAGAAGTTGGCCTGGTATATGCTGTTCACTAATTAAAGTGGACACCTTGCACCAGGGCAAATCGACTCTTATGGTAGATAGGTTTAAGACAACCTTTTAAAGAAAGCTATCCTAGTGGTAGCTGTGGAGAGCAGCCTTCAGGCTAAGTCTCGGAGGAATGTAAAGCAGCTTGTTTTACCATATAATCTCTTGAATCACCAAATGAAAAGACACCACACAGGTATATATATCAAATATATATGTATTTATTTCTAAATAACTCTCTACTAATCTCTTTATGAGATTAGAAGACAAACATATGCACAAATCAACGTTTCACAATAAGTTAAGCACAAAATATGGCTGGGGCCCTAGGGGCGTACCAGACCATATACTAAGTAAGAGACTTAGAAACAACGACTTGCAGGGAGACAAGGCCTAGGGCCTTCAGAAGTGCTGGGGCCTCACAAAACCACCCAAGGCAGGTAAGTAAAGGACCCACGGGGGACGCGTGCAGTGTGGATACACAGGCGCGAATCGCCGTTAACTTCAATGGGGCAAGTCGCGGTTGGAAATAAAGAGTTTTAGGATACTTCGGGAGAACCTACAAGCAAGTCACTTACAGGGTAAGTAGTTCTAGGGCCCACACCCACAGGAGCACCGTAGTGCTGGAGTTACCTCACCCAGGGAAGCCGGGTGCACAGGTGTCCTTTGGTGTCGGGTCGCGGCGTCGTTTTCAATGGCGAACAAAGAAGACTTGCTGCTTGCGGGAGCTGAAGAAGTGTCCGGTGGAATCCAAGCCTGGATTCTGAAGAAGGATGACCTGAAAGCAGAGGGGACAGTGTTCAAAGTCACTTGGCAGTGACCCGGGGCAAGGAAGCTGGATGCCCACCGTCGTCGGTCGCTTCAGGTCGGTTGCAGGTGCCTTGACTCTTCAGCCACGTGGTCCAGGAGGCGTCGACGATGACCAGGAGCTGGATTCGGTGTGTCCCTCAACGTCTGCAGCTGACTGCGGTGTCGGCAACTCGATTGGAGCCAACAAGCCTTGGCAGCAGCAAGTCTCGGGAGATGAAGAAAAGTCGATGGCACAGACCAGCAAGGTCTGAGGGACTCACCCAGCGAGGGTAAGTCAGGGCAGGCCTGGAGCAACCAGGGGAGCCCTTTGGTTTGGTTAAAAAGTCTTCTGGGGACCCACAAGCCGGCGGGCAAGAGATCGCAAAGACACCTCGGGCGGAATCACTCAACAGGGGCCCACGGTCACTCGGGATAGTGTAGGCCTCTGATCTTCGGAGGGATTCCTGCTGGAGGTCGGGACCATACGTGGTCCAAAGTACAAGTTCGTAGAACGTTGTGAAGGGGTTGCACTCGACAATAGTGCACGGTACCCAGGGGTCGCGGTTCCTCGTTATTCGTGGGGTCCACTTGCCTCAGCTTCGCTGGGGACTCACGATGGCCTGGGAGAGGTCAGGAAATCCACTTCTTGGGCTGCAGGGACTTCGGACTCCGGCGGGAGCGGCGTAGTTTGCGACCGTCGTTGTCGTTTTTGGTGCCTGCTAAGCAGGGAGTCACTCCTTGACTCCAAGGGGGATTCTTCTGTCTTCCAAAGGTAGTGGAACGTCGAAGGGCCAGGATTCTTCTGTAGAGCGTCGTCCAGGGGTTATCTGCTTTGCAATGGCAAGGTTCCCCCTCTTATACTAAAAAGAGGGGATGGACTAACTCTATGACCCCACCTATGGGAGGGTCAAGGGAGGGGTGGCTACACCCACTTCCCTTTGTCCAGTTTCGAGCCAGAGCAGGGGCAGGTAGCCCCTGAGCTGGTTTGAACTGGCATATGCACAGAGGAGCCTTCTGCTCCCCAGTGCAGGACTTCAAAGCACTCTAAGAGTGCACCCACCCAGCCCCAATACACTAAACCCTGTCTGGGAGGTGGTCACACCTCCCTGTGACAGGATGCCTATTGTTGGGCTTCCTCCACTGTGAGTTTCGGTCATCAGCAGGAGGGCAGCCCAGTGTTCTGTGACTGGTGGCATCCATTTTGTGATGCCAGGGCTCTTTAGGATTCTACCGCGTTTCCACAGCAGGTACATGTCTTATCCCTCTAGAAGGGTGGAATGCTACCCCCGCCGCCAAGATTGGCGGGGGGTAGTATTCCAAGATGTTTGACACCAAACACGACATGTTTTGATGCAGCCATTCCAAAGTTAGCATTTACCGCGAGGATATAATGCACTTAATAGTATATGGTTTAACCGCATCCACAAACAGCACCAGAGAATGGACTCTGAGAGCTGCAGAGGGGCCCTGCTCAGGCAGAGGCACCCCCTCACATAGAAGCCAAGCACCCTGCCCTCAGGATTGATAGGGCCTGCCTTAGGGGTGACTGATAGGTTTATATGTGTGTGCAGGAGAGATATAGGAAACCTATATCTCAGTGAGGGGTGCTAGCACCACCTCACCCAGGCTGCAGTAGCAGGCCTGTGGTGTCAGATTTAGACTGCTTCCCAGGGGTGGCATAACACATGCTGCAGCCCCTGGGAGGCCTGTGAAGTACCTATGCCCTTGGCACCTAAGGTACCATATACTAGGGACTCATAAGGCACCACAGTATCCAATCACTAGTGCACCTAGAGTGCACTCCATGTCGTTTAGAGAGAGCAGATAGACTGGGGCCCTGAATAGCAGGGTCCCAGTCCAACTAAGTCATAAACCAGCAAAACACCATAAAAAAAGTGGGGGCAACCATATAGTCAGATTCCACCTTCCTACACTGTGGTTAACTGCCCTCCTCAAAAAATGAAATCAACTCTTGTCATGGTGAACCCTCACGTTAATAAATTAACCTGAGACATGCTTAGCTTAAGGCAGTGTGTAAAGTATTTATGGAATATCAAAAGAGTAATAAAGTGAAAAGCGTAATATAGAAAAATACAAAACTAATTTATAAAAAGGAAATACTTTTAAATTACCAAAATGATATCAAATTAAAAAAGAATAGGGAGAACTGAAGACATGATTTTGTAAAAGTTATAGTGTTGAAAAGGGAAAAGCACTAATTAGACTGGGACCTAGGCACAATTTGAGGCCGATCACAATGGAGCCCTGGTCAGATAGATTGGTCCGGCTAAAACTCTTTAACTGTTTGGATTTTTGAAGAAACGTTTTCTAAGCCCCAATGAAGACTTTGTTGTTTTATCTGATTAGAGGGTAACTTTGAATGGGAAGAATCTGAAAATCAATCCAATGCATTGGAACTGGCGGTCGGATACTTTTGAAGCTCTGGAGGGCTTGCACTTTTTTCCCACAAATGTTTCTAAATCCAAATGCACAAAGGCACTTTGCCTTTCTTTAGCCAAAAAATGCAGAGATTTCTTCCAAGTCCATGTCTTCATTGGGGCATAGATATTTTTTGACTTCCATACTTTCACCAGGATAGATCCATTTGGTGTATCTGACTAGGCCTCTATAACAGTTGGCTTCATATTGTGGCTAGGTCCTGGTCTTCCAATTCCATAGACTACAAATTGTACTTTGGGCTTTTTGGCATTATATTTCTCTGTAACTTTAAAAAAAAAAAAAACATATGTCTGAGTCCGCTTATTGGACTTTTGTTGTTTTGGTGTCATTTTGATTATTACATTTTGGACTATTTTTAAAAATTGGAGTGTGAATATTAGTGTGTAGAGTTTTTGACTTTTTTACTGTTTTGTTACTTCTAAATCGTTAAATATTATTCCTACATTAAGGCTGTCTGCTCTGTGCCATAGCAACTAGGGGTCAAGCTCACTTTTAATTTATTGGAAGCTTTGACTGCACCGAACACGTTAATGACTTCTTTATTTGTAGTGGACTACCACCCCCACCACTAAAAATTCACTATCATAAAGTGAATATTAAAGGTATGTATTTGGTAGTGGTAGACATCGTGGTTGAATGTTGTGTTAATAAGTTGCAATTAGTTGAAAGAATTCAATTAGGGAATAGGAGTGCCAGAGTGGCTAGAGGGTGAATTGGTTTGGCTTATAGAAGTATTATTGGGACATACCAGTCTCCATTCTGTCTAGTATTCATGCAATGTATTCAGTGTGGAGTATGGACAACACCTATTCCTCCCAGGGCATACGGTTGAGGGGCCTTGGGTTACCACCACCAGTTAACAGGGCATCTTGATGTGTACTAGAAGCGAGGAAACATACTTTCCCCCACAGATCGTTCAGTACTTGGGGATGTCCTTCTGTTAGCTCCTGGCGTGGAGACAGCATTCACCTTATTCACTTGTCTGTCCCACATTCGCCTTGTCTGATTCATGGTTGTTTTCTGTACCAGGGCTCCAAAATGCTGTGGAGTCCTTCAGCATCAACTTTAAATCGGGATTGGTTACTCTATGATGGAGGAATGATGGTTCAGACTCCAAACTCTAAATATCTACACCAGAAGAGAGAGAAACCAAGAATGAAACCAAATTCAGGATCTCCCCATTGTCTGAGGAATGTTGAAAATGCAGGTCAGATAGAGTGCAATAGCAGCGCTCATCATGGCTCGCTCTCACAATTGGCTCCCCTCTTTGCGTGACTTTTTAAATGAAAATATCACATGGACAGTATGACTTAGCCATGTTGCAATGAAGATGCTGAACTATGTTGTCCTGCTCCTAGCCTGATTCTTTCTGCAGGGAAGAACAGTAGGAAAGATTGCTGTCTAAACGTGCTGAGGGACTCACCACATCAATCTGCATGATATGGGTTTCGAAGGTGCCTGCTCTCAGGAGCGGCCTTGCAGGTAAGAGCGGTGGGGTAGGGGGGATTTGACAGACCATGAGGGAAAATTACATAAATACTTAATTTTCTCTCGTCGCCGTCTGTCGAATATCCCCACACCACCCCACCCCATCGCCCACCCGCTCTTACCTGTACGGGCCGCTCCTGCCTGTTCTCAATATATATTGCCTGTTGCTGCAGAAAAGATGAGGGAGTCATAAGTGCAACTGGTTTTAGCCTGCTAAGGACATGCAATATCCAATCATAATTTGTAAACGAAGAAGCAGGCACACATTTTTTACAGCCAGATTGTCAAATTTGTCAGTGGGGTTCCATGATTCACAAAGGCATGGTCAAGGGGCCCTGTTTACTGAAGCACATTTAAACATGAATGTCATTTATGGATCACTGCAGGTCACTTCTACGACCCCTAGCTTTCCTCTTGTGACACCTAGCACTACTTTTGTGACCACTGCGCTCATAGGTGGCAAAAGCAAACCCAAGCACAGAAGATAAACAGTGTTCTAAACGCTGTTTATTTTTTGCACATTCCACAGGGAGATTACACTTTAAGGAAAAAATAAATAGATACCGAAGTTCAATGCACGCTCTTTATAAAACAATATAAAATTAAACAAATTAAGGAATACACACTTTTAAAATTGCTGCCATTGTCCATTTTGTGTGTATCTGAAAAATGTTTATGAACAAAATCCTCACTTCTGTGCTCTGCAAGTGTGATCGTTCTTAACAAGTGAAGATTTCAAAACTTATTAACAAGAAAATGGAATAAATCAAGTCAACAATTTAGTTCGTATGCAATTTATGCTCCTTATGAGTTACTAGTAGTGAATTTTGTCTTTTCTCCTTCTCAGTTTTCCTCTGCTCTGGATGCTAGCCTTAGGACTTGAATGCATTTGGATCGATGTATATATGATTGGCTGATACCAGTTAGCTGTAAGTCCCTTGTCATGGGGTTAGGCCTATACCAGGGACATGTATCTCTAATGCCCCTCCATTGGCCTGCTGCACTGGTTGTGCCATCCATGGAGGTAGCTCATTGATTGTGCCACAGGTTTGCCCTGGTGGAGCCAGAGGGCATGGGTTACCGTAACTTGGTTTGGCATTTAGAAAGCTACGTGCCAAGGTTCAGCATGTCTCCTGCTATATCGGAGTTCTCCCTGGTGACAGGGTGCGGAGTTGGGAAGTGGTTGAGCAAGTGTGTGTATGTGTTACCTGCAAGAGTTGTGAATGACACTGGATGGCGTGTTTGGTACAATGGGGCCTGCTTCTCACATTGGATTAGCACGAGGGGGTGTAAGGAAAGGCTGCCAAGCATTATTTCTTACGGCAGAATAGTAACAGTATAATGTTTGGTATTGATGAGTTTGTAATGTCGAACCCTCTCCAGTAGTGGGAGGGGATAGACGTTACGATGCTGGAAATGCCACTTTGGAAAAGTGAGCATTTCATTGCTTGGGGCTCTGTGTGTCTGGTAGCCTGTCTCCTAATTCACAACTGGGTACTAGGGAGACAGCCACATCTGTGCATTTCTGATAGAGGGCAATAAATGAGGGGTTCACGGGAAACTGTACCCCTCTGAATCTAAGGGGCCCCTCTGGGACGGTTAGGTGGGGTGGAATTGGCACCCGCATTCCAAGGGGGAAAGTCTTGACCCCACTAAAGATTGTGATCAAACCTACCAGGGTAGGATAGCAGACAACACAAAATTTAGAGAGAAATTATTAGAGAGGGCCTGTGCATGTCAAAGGAGGCCTTTTGAACTGATCGTATCTTCAAAGGCCATGGTGGGTAAAACTACTGGGGCTTTCACTTCCGAAAGTAGAGACACTTTTGGATTTAAAATCATACTATGCTGATTTGATATTGGGACATTGACACAAGGATTTATTAGGGCAGGACGGACTGCAATTGGACTATCCACAGACTTGTGGTGGCTTGGAGCTGGTCATGCTCCATGAAGGGGACTATCACTTGGTGGATTTTGCCTGGACGTTGCTAGCCTGCAGCTAAGTGCCAACTGTCATGGCCTGGGTCTCGAAGTACTCTCCGAGGGTCGATGAGCTAGCCTCCTGTCCATGAGATCCAAGGGACACAAAGGATCTCACTATATCCACAAGATCATAAGGACCGCACTGGGTGCGGCGGAGACAGGTGGAAGTAATCGTGGTTGGGACAAGGACTGTCCTGACATACACCATCATCTCACTGTGCAAGAGGAGTGTGTGTGCAAGATCAGCAGCCATCTGAGGTGCTGGGACGTGAGGAGTTTGAGGAGTGCGGGGGAAGCATGCAGAGTCCAAGGGACCCATGGCTGAATCCAGGAGACCTGTACTTGCTTGTGCTCCAGGGCGTGTGGTGTCTGAGGGGAGTTGGGGGAACCTGAGCCAGGATCTGAGACTGTCTTTAGCCTCCAGAACCGGAAGACGACAGTGCCTAACAATTTCCACCTGGACAACCTCGAAGACCGCAACACCTGATCCCTACTGGAGAACCCTGCCACCATCAGACTAAAAAACTGCTCACAATGCCAACACACTCAGCAGGACAAATGGTCAACCCCATCTTCTCTGCAAGGAACAACAGCTCTGTCAGCCACACTTCCAAGCCACACTGGGCCAACCACCACTTCTCCTTCACCAAACCCACCGTAAGCCACCACGCCTACTGCCATCCTCGCAGAAACTGTAACAAGGTCATCGAAGACCAGCTCACCACCTCCCTCAGCAAGACCCCACCACAGATATCCATGGATGCCAACACCTCAGCACGCAACCTCCACCGCTGGATCTACAACTGTGTGAACACACTGGCCCCCTCAAGAAACCCTCAGGCAAGCAGCCCTCCAAGAAAGCCAGCTGGTTCTCCCCCGACATCCAAGAGTCCAGGCACACCTGCAGATGGCTCGAGAAAAGATGGAGAAGCAGCAAGATCATGGCAGACCACGCAGCCTTTAAATCTGCCTTCACCACACCCCACCACCTCATCAGAACAAAAAAGAAAACAGCCATCGAGGAACGCATCAATGCCAATGCACACAACAGCAAAGAACTCTTTGCCATAGTCAAAGAATTCGCCAAACCCAGCACAGAGAAAGCCGATATCCTCTGTCCCAAGACCTCTGTGAAAACCTTGCTACCTTCTTCCACCGCAAGATCAAGGACCTCTATGACTGCTTTGCAACTCAAGACTCACCCACCCAACCCACAATTACTGCACTGAATGGCTCCAGCCCCCAGCAGACCATGACCAACTGGACTACCCTCACCTCTGGATCATGAAGAGCATCCACTCCAGAGCCCCCTCAGATTCCTGACCTCACCACATCTTCAACAGAGCCGGCACCTCCATCACACCCGAACTCTGCCACACCATCAACTGCTCCATCGAATTCGCAACTTTCCCAGAAGACTGGACGCATGCAGAGATCAACGCCCGCTGAAGAAACTTTCTGCCAACCCAAAGGACCTCAAGAACTACAGACACATCTCTCTGCTCCATTTCCCAACCAAAGTTTTTGAGAAACATCCTGGATCTTCGGGCTTCAGAAGCAACCACAGCACCGAGACCACTCTCCTCACCACTACAGACGACATCCGCACCCTCCTCAAACGAGGCGAGACTGCAGCCCTCATCGTCCTGGACCCTTTCGGCTGACTTCAACACCGTCTCTCACCACACCCTCTGCACAAGACTGCACGATGCCGGCATCCACGACAAAGCCCTACAAAGGATCCCCTCCTTCCTCACCGGCCAAACGCAGAGAGTCGGACTTCCACCGTTCAAATCAGAACCCACAGAGATCAGCTGCGGTGTGCCTCAGGGATCCTCCCTGAGCCCCACCCTCTTCAACATCTACTTTACCCTGCTTGCAGCCATTGTCAGAAGCCACAGACTCAACATCATCTCCTACACTGACAACACCCAGCTGAATCTCTGCCTCATAGACAAACCCACAGCCTCCAAGAGCAACTTCCACAACGGGATGAAGGCAGTCATCACCTGGGTGAAGGACAGCTGCCTTAAGCTTCGCTCAGACCAAAGTCTCATCCTGGGCTCCTCCCCCTCCCCCTCCATCTGGGATGACTTTAGGTGGCCCGCAGCGTTCGGAATCCTCCCACAGCCCATGCACAAAACCTCAGCATCAATCTAGACTCCTTACTCTCAATGAACCGACAAATCAAAGGTGCTTCCACACGCTCTGTTTCCGACGTAAGATCTTCAGGTGGATCCCCACCGAGTCCAGGAAAACGGTCACACGTTCGCTCATCAGCAGCAGACTCGACTATAGCAATGCACTCTGCGCTGGCACCACCCAGAAACTAACAAAAAAAATGCAGACAGTCCAGAACGCCTTCGCCAGACTCATCCTGAACATCCCATGTCGCATGAGGGACAGGGTCAAGTCTGATTTGCATATGGTTGGGTCCAAACTGGGGTGGCTTGGTGAGCGAAATAATGATGGATTCAACCCAGATCCTTGTGATTGTGGGTGCATGTTTGCATTGTTCAGCATTCAGTCCATGGTTTGTTCCTTTTGCTTTTGTCATCCCACGTCGCAACCACATCACTGGCCACCTGAGAGACCATCACTGGCTACCTGTCAACAAGAGAATCACCTTCAAGCTTCACACGCACGCCTACAAAGCCCTCCACAATGCATGAGCTGCAGACCTCGACCACCACCTCTTCTTCTACACTCAAGCCAGACATCTCCGTTCCACCCAACTGGCCCTGACCACCGTCCCACAGATCCACAAGACCATGGCTGGAAGAAGATCTTTCTCCTACCTCGCCGCAAAGACCTGGAACTACCTGCCTCTGCACCTCAGGCAAACACCATCGCTGCTGCAATTCAGGAAAGACCTAAGAACCTGGCTCTTCGACTGAATGGCAGATCCAGCCCCCCACCCAGCACCTTGAGACGGGTGAGTAGTCACACTTTATAAGGTTCTGATTGATTGACATTGTGGCCTCTGTCCAATTTCATTGGCTCCCTCTCCCTGGACACACACCATAGGGTGTTTTGTTGTGGAAAACACCTAGACGAGACCAGAAGGGTTTCAAGTGCCTTGTGGGCATCTGCAGCTGAATGTTGTGGTCTACGGCAGGTCACACTTCCACTTGAGGGGAAAGCATTTCTCCAGACTTGAGAGCTCCACAGCTTCCTGGGTCACAACCTTTTGTCTACAGGGGAATATCGATCACGCACTCATGCAGGTGCCGTCGGGCACCTGGAAGGCCTAATCCGGATGCACGAAACTAAGTCACTGTTTCTTTCTGTGTTAGGTGGTTCCAACTGTCTAGTCAACAGGGGACCAACCGGGGCAACATGTATCATTGGCTGGTGCAGTTGAAGACGGAGGGCTGGGTCAATAGGGGTAGTCAAAGAACTGTGACTGTTTAACCTTTCTGTTAATGGGAACATACGACAATTGCATATAACTGTAAAGTGTATATACAATGTGTGTTTAGTTTTGATTTCACTAGAGAAGTTTAACAATTATGTATAACTGTAAAGTGCCTTTAGAATATATATCTCATTTTGAATTTAGTGTGTGTGTGTGTGTAATACAAAGACAAGTGCTTTTAAACATACGGTGTTGAGTCTTTTTGTAGCGTACACAGTGTGTTGCGAGGGGAGATTTTGTGCCAATACTTTATATTAGAGTCCTGAGTATAAGCCTGACTGCTTGGTGCCAAGCTACCAGAGGGTGAGCACAGGTTATCAGACAAATGTAGCATACTCATCCTATTTGTAAAGGTGGATTTTGACTTGCTTCGATGCATCTTAGCCAGTCCCAAACCGCTGGGTCTAACAGAGGTATTCATTAAACTTCAGTGACGTCAATTATTATGACATCATTCGTATGAAGGTCTTATGGAATCATTTCTTGTGGTATGGAGTTAAAGGTCATAAGATATCACTTTCTGTGATGGATGTCAGAAAGAGTGTGTGAGATCACTTCCGCTACCTCCTGCTTTTTGGTAAATTGATATTCATGTATTCAAAACACTGTTGATTGGGAAGTGGATTTCCTGCTAACCAAAGCATGTTCCTCTTTGCAGAGAGTTAGTAAATTGAGACCAGATTGCTTTTGATAATCTTATCTATCGTAGTTAGGGTACCTTGAAGTTGCTGGGAAATCTGACGCGCAATAACCATTCATTCAGTCATTGATATGTTTCGTTTGTTCACTTTGGTCTTCACAGTTCTTATTGTTTGTACCTGTATGGTGCAATACAACAGAGAGCTCATCCAATTATGGGGCATATTCACAAGCCCCTCTCGCCACCACAGTGTCACTTTTAGTGACCTTTCGGTGGCGATAGGGGCTTTGCCTTATTAACAGCGTTATGTGGCTTCACACTGCCTTGTAAATAAGACACCCTTTCACTCTGTACTTAGCGTGAACGGGGAGGGCAATTGTTGTTGCGGTGCGCGTTCCACCGCAACACCCATTGATTTTGACGCTGCCCCCTATTTACAAGGGTGGTGTAAATAGGAGGCAGTGCCAAAATTAAGACCAAGGAGAACCTGGTCAGAAACAGGCAAAACGAGGAGAAATGTTTTATTTCTCCTCGTTTTTGCTGTTTCCATGTGTGCTGCGTTGTGCAGCACACATAGAAACAGCAAATTGCCATTGATTGTTTATGTGCAGGAAGGTGAGCCCGAAAGGTGAGCCTTCCTGCCAGTGGCGTAGCTAGGCACTCTGCCGCCCGTGGCGGTCCCTGCCTTTTGCCGCCGCCGCCGAGCGCCTAAGAGCGGGGGGGGGTGCTGGCGATAAATGTACCTGCCGCCCCGAAATCTCGTGCCGCCCGGGGCGTACCGCCCCCTCCGCCCCCCCCTTGCTACGCCAGTGCTTCCTGCACATAAACAACGGAAAAAAATGACATTTTGCAACTTCTATGTGTGCTGCATTAAATTGTAAGTCATTTAAAGATTGTTTATGTGCAGGAAGGCAATTTGATGTTTCTATGTGTGCTGCACATAAACAATCTTCCCCTCAACGCAGACACCCTTGCACCATATGCAAGGATGACTGTGTTGGCGCTAGGCTGCTAAGTTTAGCGCCAGCGCAGGGAGAAACGCAGGGCTGCACCATATTGTTTTAAATATGGTGCAGCCCTGCGTTTCTGAAGTGGTGGAGTGTGGTGTTAAGCCAGGAACGCTAACGCAGCACTCGCCACTTGGTTGTAAATATGTGTGTTATATGTTGTCTTATTTTAGATTCCATTACTTGCAAACATTTTCGCATCTAACAATTTCAGAAATGCACATTCTCCGCTTTGGACATCAAAATTAAAATCCGAATCTGGTTACATCGCGTACCCGATTGTCTTGAATTTTAATTCGGCCTCTGGAACCTTTGTATCATCTTGGATCAAATGAAATTCACAATCTTTGAGAATTCTTTTCTAACTTAAATTAAAATGTCATTTGATTTCCATGCGTGATGCTCGGACAGCGTCTCTTCAACTCAGCTTCAGCTCAGGTGCAATCACCCTCCCTACCTTTCAACAATTGGTCACTATATTGTGCTGTTGTTGGTCTATGTTCGATGCGGCATTCCCCAGTGAGATTATTGAAGAGCCTTTCAGTACATCCCCTGTTATCATCATAGGTCATGATATATAACCACAAGCTTTATCAAAGTATGTTTAATGCATTTAAATGTTTATCTTCCTTTTGTCAATGACATGATTTTATCTTTTCTGATTTAGCCCAATAGGCAGGTATTTATTCGTGGGAAGCATTCTGATTAAAGAACACATTTTTAAAAGCTCCTCAGGTGGTGAGTTGTTGTTTTTCAAAATGAAAAAGAGATGTGCTAGCCAGATTACAGTGATAGAAAATTATGCACATAAATCGGAAGACCTTCCCTATAGACCTTTCTCTCACATTTCATTTTGTACAATTGCAATTCTATTGCTGGTTTCATTTTTATTACACAGTAATGGTGCATAGGATGTACATCAAATCTAGAAAATACTTCACATGACTGATCACGCGCGCTTTTGTAATGAAATCAACAATAGCAGAAGTTACAACAACAGAACAAGATACGGTAATTTTGTAGAACATTTGCTAAATTTTGTAGTTTCGTGTTTAATCTGAACTCTGCAGAGACAGCAGATTGTCTTCTTTCAATGCTTGTTCCTGAAGTGAACATATATGGACAGTAGCCATGCTGCATCGTAACACCCGTGTTCCGGCAGAAAGAATCAAACCTGTGCCCTGGCACACTGATTGATGTTATTACAGCAAAATGAAAGGGGTTGTGAACTGACACTGAGTGAGTGAGAAACCCCCTTTCAAGGATGCTCAGTGAAGTTACTTCAAAGAAAAATGCTTGAATTTAGAGCACATGCAAAAAGAACAGATGATGGACGGAATGCTGAACAAATCAAACATTCACCCCCAGCCACAGATCTGGGTTAAATCCATAATTTGTTTGCATGCCATTCCAGTTAGACCCAGCCATGCGCAAATCAGTCTTGACCCTGGTCCCTATGCAGGGCCGGACTGGCTACCGGGCGTTTTGGTGTTTTGCCAAGCTGGGGGCTGATTTCGTTGATGGGGACCTGCGTGTGCTTAAAACCATTCGTTTTGCTTTGTTTATATAGAAGCACACGCAGGTCCCCATCAACGAAATCAGCCCCCAGCTAGGAAGCACACCAAAACGCCTGGTAGCCAGTCCGGCCCTGCCTATGGGAACAGTCCAGCCCGAATTGCCAGGCCAGGTCCTCCGTGGACCAGAAGCAAGGATCCTGGGACCGGTTTCGGGGTATCACCCCTTATCAGCCATCCTTCATAGCGGAATGTCTTCTTTCAATGCTTGTTCCTGAATTGTGCATATATAGACAGTAGCCCTGCTGCATCGTAACGCGTGTCTGGCAGAAAAAATCAAACCTGTGCCCTGACACACTGATTGATGTTTTTTCAGCAAAATAAAAGGTGTTGTGAACTGGCACTGAGTGAGTGAGATAAACCCCTTTCGAAAAGGCTCAGTGAAGCTACTTCAAAGATAAATGCTTGAATTTAGAGCATGGCTTTGTGGTATGTCCATTGTGTGCCAATAGCATGAAAAAAGACAGAGACAAGAAGGATTTCTAAAAAGGCATCCCTCTCGAAAAGGAAGGTAAAATGGAAGGCCTTTTTACCTAATGCCAGTCCATGTCCTCCTCGCACTCCAGGGGAGCACTGGCCCATCGCTGCTTGGCAAAATGGGGCAGTGTAGTGTCCTTCTATAGGATTTGGTGTCTGTGGCCATCTAGACAGACCAGAAGGTCGAAGTAGGAAGCCTGACGGTGACACTGGACCGTTTTGTGCAATACTGGAACTGGGTTCGACAAGGGCCAGCCAGATTACAATATTGGTGCCAGTGGCATAAAGAAACTTGAGGGAGACCCCTGCAAAGTGCATGAGGGGGGCCCCCATGCTCCGGATTCAGTCAGGAACTCCGAGGCCTGCCTATGCACAATACTCGGAGGGGGCCCCCGGGAGCTTGTTCTTAGACACTTCCTGAGAGTCTGCTCCATAACGGATACTGAGATTCTATGACAATGTCAGAAAAAGGATATCCATATTGGAGAAAAGATAAATTACCGTTATTGTCACTATAAAGCTATTGATTGGCAGGTGACAATGGGAGGTAACATGTTTGGAGTCCTCCTAATCAAGAAGGAATTAAAATTGGTGAAGAATAAGTCAACAATATGAAAGATCCAAATTGAATGTTATAAGTAATGTGTATGTCCAGAATATGGTGGTGTATATCAACAGTTCCACCAAAACGCTGCAGCAACAGATTTTAATGTGCGTGCATATGTCAGAAGAACATTTTCGTGTATGCTGATTAATTTGTGTGAACTTTTTATTGTAATTGAATTGTTTTAAAATTTTTAATTAATAGGATTATCAGAATATATTTTTAGAATGCTTAAGACTATCTATTCCTATTAAAATAATATATATTTTCTATCATGTATATATTTCCTACCAGCACTGCCTCTTCTCCAAAGCTCCAGCATGCAGGGCAACCACCACCACACCCACCGTGCCCACCCCAGACCATCTCCACTGCCTCCTGCTCAATGCAGGATCCCTCTGCTTGCACGCCACCAAGATTTGGGACACCATCACCTCCTTCACCCCGACACAATCATCCTCACTGAGACCTGGATCAACCCCGCATCTGCCCCTATTGCCTCAGCCATGCACAAAAGCTACAAGATCGTACACCAAGACTGCATCAACAAGCACGGAGGTGGAATTGCCATCATTCACAAGGAGACCATCCACTGCACCATCACCTCAGACGACGTCACCCTGATCATGGAACACCTCAATTTCCAACTCTGAACCAATAGAAAAACAACCATCAGAGGCACCCTTGCCTGCAGACTGCCAGGATCATGCCCCAGTTTCTGCAATGCCATTTACAATTACATCGCTCCACTCGCCACCAACTCTGAAAACTACCTCTTCTCCAGTGACCTCAATTTTCATCTCGACGACCCCAACAACAGCAACACCACCAACCTCTTCAAAAGCATTAGCAATATCAGCCTCACCCAAATGGTCATCAACCCTATGCACATTGCAGGACACACATTCAACCCCATCTTCACAGTCAGCAACAGAATCAAGGACATCCATGTCTCTGAGCTCACCTGGGCTGGCCACGCCATCATCCATTTCACCATCGCAGGACCCCCCAGCACTACCCCAAGACACCCAGCACCTCATACCACAGCTGGAACGGGATCTCAGAGAGCCAATGGACCGAGGCCCTCAATACCTCCACCCCTCTCACCACAACCAACCTAGAACATGCAGTGAAGACCTTCTCTGCCTGGATCACAGACTGTGCCAACAGAGTCGCTCACAGCACACCCAGCAAACCCAAGAGATCTGCAAGCAAGCCAGCTGGTACACTATGAAACTAAGAACCATGCAGCACTCCTGAAAATGACTCTAAAGGAAATGGAGCACAAGAATGGAGCACATGAACAGTACAAAACTTCAAACAGCTCTCAACCTATATGACCAACTCCTGAAAAAGATGAAAAGAAGCGCCCTGGTTGACCACAGTGAAGCAAGCTCCAACCTCAGCAAGGAAATCATCAACATCGTCAGAGAGTTCTCCAGCCCCACAGCCACCAAAAATGTCATCATCCTTTCACAGGAATTCTGCAATTCCCTGGTGGATTTCTTTTATGACTAGGTCTTCGCCATCCACAGAAACTTCGAACCACAACCCACTGACATCCTGAACCACGAACAAGAAACAAGACCACCTGCTCACCACCTATGGCCAGCTCACCACGCAACACATCACAGCCATCGTGAACTCTGTACACTCAGGAGCATCCATGGACCATTGGTCCCACATCCTCAACCTCAGAAGCAAGACAATCAGCAGCAAGCTCACCACCATCCTCAACGCATTCATGACCATGGCCACTTTCCCCAAAGAATGGAAACATGTAGAAGTCAAGCCCCTACTTAAGAAACCATCCACCGTCCCCAACAAACTCAAGCTCTGCTGCCCATTCCTACCAAAGTCCTCGAGAAAGCCAACAACCATCCACTCACAGAACACCTAGAGAACAACAATCTGTTGGACACCTACCAATCTGGATTCTGCACCAACCACAGCACTGAAACCGCCCTGATTACAGCCACAGACGACATCAGATCCCTCCTCGACCAAGGAAAAACTGCAGCACTGATCCTCCTTGACCTCCTGGTAGCATTGGACACAGAATCACACCACACCCTGGTCTAAAGGCTTCACAACATAGGAATCTAAGGAGACGTCCTCAAGTGGATCACCACCTTCCTCACCAGAAGAACCCAGAGCAACCTGCCTTCCTCCTTTCACCTCACTACCCAAGAACACCATCCACGCATTCCCTCAAGGTTCAGCCCTCAGCCAAACCTCTTCAACACCTAGGTTTAGAATGGGGGTTTTTGTGTTTAGTCAGGAAATGGCGCTCTAGCAATTGCGTGTGCTATTAGTGAAACTTTGGTAGTGCGGTGCTGCCAGATCAGGGGAATAACCCGTTAACCCCTGGGGAATCTATGGATCATGAGATCCACAATTTATAACATGAGCATAGTCCTGGGCACACGCGGTGCGGGTGTTGATAATGTGATATGCGAAATAGAAGCGTTATTCAAAAGCAACGGTCAACATCAGTATTTGTCCAACTTAATGTTATTTATTTCAGCAACACCTGTGTTGAATATAGTACATCAGCCTAGTAAACCAGCCGACACGTGTTTCGTCACCGGGAACAATCCCGTGACTCATCAGGGCTAAAGACAGAAGTAATTAACGGCGACCCGTAGGGGTTGAGTCGAAAGCGAGAATAATAATAGCGTAGCCCAGTGTTGGGGAGGGCGAGGCGTAGGTTTCAAGGGTGCTGCGAAGAGGGAAACAGGTAGAAATCTCCCTGGGCTGACGCACGTGAAGCGTAAAGGCGGGTATGCTTTGGCGGTGAAAGGAGCTAATGCAGAGTATCATAGGAGGCTGTCCAGTGGCCGGCTCGATTAGAAAGCACTATGCCAGGGAGGCGGGGTGCGAGGGATGAGCCCGGGTGCGGGAAAGGCGAGGAGTCAGGAAGTGTGTAGAGCAGGGTATAGGAACGCCTGTGGTCCGGATCGGAGAACAGCGAGGGCGCACTGGAGCCGAGTGAAGGTTCACTCGCTGTTCTACACACTTCCTGACTCGAGCCGGCCACTGGACAGCCTCCTATGATACTCTGCATTAGCTCCTTTCACCGCCAAAGCATACCCGCCTTTACGCTTCACGTGCGTCAGTCCAGGGAGATTTCTACCTGTTTCCCTCTTCGCAGCACCCTTGAAACCTACGCCTCGCCCTCCCCAACACTGGGCTACGCTATTATTATTCTCGCTTCGACTCAACCCCTACGGGTCGCCGTTAATTACTTCTGTCTTTAGCCCTGATGAGTCACGGGATTGTTCCCGGTGACGAAACACGTGTCGGCTGGTTTACTAGGCTGATGTACTATATTCAACACAGGTGTTGTTGAAATAAATAACATTAAGTTGGACAAATACTGATGTTGACCGTTGCTTTTGAATAACGCTTCTATTTCGCATATCACATTATCAACACCCGCACCGCGTGTGCCCAGGACTATGCTCACTCTTCAACACCTACATGACTTCCTTGGCCAACGTTGTCAGATCACATGAACTGAGCATCATATCCTACGCCAACGATACCCAGCTCATACTCTCTATTTCAGAAGACCCCTCCTCCATGGTGACCAATTTCCACAGGTGCATGACGAACATTGCCGACTGGATGAGAGACAGCTGCCTACAACTCAACACAGACAAGACAGAAGTGTTGATCTTCGGGAACAACTACTGCCCATGGAACGACACCTGGTGGCATCCCAAAGTAGGACCCTCACCCACTCCAACCAACCACACCCACAACCTTGGCATTATCCTGGACAGTGTCTTCGCCATGAAAAGACAGATCAATGCAGTACCATCTGTCTACTTCCTCACCCTTTGCATGCTCTGCAGGATTTTAAAATGGCTCCCCATCAACACCAGATGCACCATCATACAAGTCCTGGTCAGCAGCTGTCCTGACTACAGCAATGCACTCAATGTAGGAACCAAATCACATTTCCTAAAGAGACTACAAACAATACAGAGCTCAGCAGCCAGACTCATACTGGACTTCCCCAAAGGGACCCACATCATGCCCCACCTCAAGAGATGCCAGTTCAAGATGCTGATCCACACCTTCAAAGCAATCCACAACCAGAGTCCAGGATACATCAACCACCGACTGAACTTGCACCTTCCCTCCAGACACCTGAGCTCTGCCTCCCTCTTCCTCATCCCCCACATCTGCCTCAGCAACACTGGAGGAGGCTCATTCTCCTACCTCATCCTCTCTGCTTGAATTAAAAAAATGACTCAAGACCTGGCTATTCAACTAAGTCCCCTGAAGCAGCTCCTCAATCACATGAATACTCTCACTGGTGATTAGCCCTGCTATATAAATCTAGTTTGATGTATATATATATATATATATATATATATATATATATATATATATATATATATTACCCACTGGCGGTCACCAGTAGGTAGTTATAGTTAGGACCTTGTTTCTATTCAAAAACCATTTTTTCTTTTGCCCACATCTTTGGCGCCATTTGACGAATCTTCGCGACATTTTCAAAACGAATGCCCTGCCCAGGTTAGCTCCTTTCTTGAAAGTTTCAGCATGATTCATCAAGCGGGGGTCCCAATAAGAGTTTTCTTCATGTTAATTTCCATAGAAAACTTTTGTCGCAGCTACAGCCCAAACTGCTGAACGGAATTATACCAAATTTGGCAGAGAGGTAGCTCTTGGTCCAGCGTGCACTCTTTGCTTTAAATGGTGTAAATCCATTCAGTAGTTCCTGAGAAATTAATATTTTAAAAACGTTTAGTATCTGGTGACCGCGGTGGATCCGCGAACCCTCCCGATAACAAGCTGACTTCTGATTGGCTGCCAACACTTCAATCCAGGAAGTGTTGGCAGCCATCTTGTGACTCGGTTGAACCGAGTCACAAGAAAAAAGGTAAAAAAACAAGAAAAGGGGGCAGGGTAGAAACACCCTGACCCCTAGGCCTGCTCAGGGGGTCCCACAGGGACCTGGAGGGCCAAAAAAAGCATTTATTTTTTATTTTGCGGCAGCATTCGCGTAGGGTCCGTGAATCCCGCCGAATATTTAAAAAAAAAACAAAGTGAGGTCTCATGCACTTCGTTTTCTTGAAGCCCCCAGGTGGGCCAGGTCCTAGGGGCAATATTTAATTATGGTGCGGGGGCCCGCGGGGGCCCACGCAGCCCTGGGGACTGCCACCTCCCCGGGGCTTTGTTTTTCATATGCGGGGGGCACATGGCCCCCACGCTGCCCCGGGTACAGCTGCCTCCCTGGGGATTTATTAATTAATGGGCAGGGGAGCCTCGCGGGCCCCCCAAGACCACCACCTTCCTGGGGCTTTTTAAAAAAAATGAGTGTGGGGGCTCCTGCTCTCCCACGCTGCCCAAGGGACTGCTACCTCCCCAGGGCTTTAATCAATTAGCGGCGGGGGGCATCGCAGCCCCCCGCAGCCCCAGGGACCGCCCCCTGCCCGGGACTTTTTTTAAATGAAAAAAGGTGTGGTGGGCTCCTGCCCCCCTCACAATGCTCCGAGGACCACCACCTCCCCGGGGCATTAATTAATTAACATACGGGGATCCATTGTGGACCCCAGCCCTGGGTACCACCACCTCCCAGGGGCTATCTACAAGATAGGAGGGGGGCCGTGTGGCCCCCCTCCTGCATGTCAGCAGCTCCCTTTGCCCAAAAGCAGAGCCTGCTCCCGCAGGAGGTGGGGAACTGGCTGGGATGACAGGGGCATTGGGACTCCCCAGCGGTCCCCAGCAGTGAGGGCAGGCCGCGGAGGATAGGGTCTCCGGGGCCCAAAATTGCCTGGGAGCGGGGCCACTCGACTCCCTCCCCTTTTTAATTTGTTCCCCTTTTTTAAAATAAAAAAATAAGGGTGGGCCCTGGGGGCCTCAGGAGGGGGGCCACACAAAAATAATAGGCTGGGCAGGACCCAGGGGATGGGGTCCCCGTGGCCCAAAGTGGCCCAGGGAAGTGGGGGCCACGCGGACCCCCTTCCATATTTTTTTTTTAAACAAGCAAATGGCCGGTCCCCGGGGGATGGGGTCCCCGGGGCCAAAATAGGTCTGGGGGGGCCACACAGCCTTCCTCCCCTAAAATATAAAATCATAAAGATAGGCCTAGCCCTGGGGGATGGGGTCCCCTTGGCCAAAATCGGCCTAGGGAGGGGGGCCGCGTGCCCCCTCCCTTTTTATTTAAAAAAAAAAAAAAATTGAGTCAGGCCCCGGGAGATGGGGTCCCCGGGGCCCAAAAGTGACAAGGGAAGGGGGGCCACACAGCCCCCTTCCTTCAATAAAAAATAAAAAAAGAAACCGGCAACTCGCTGCACAACTCTGCAAACGCACCTCCTAGCATGCTCTAGATTGGGGGATTAAGTCCCCTTTGATCCTAAGGGTCCTTAGCGGCCAACTAGCCCACCAGGTACCTCCAGTAAGCCCCACACAGTAGGACTGCTGAGAGGTGGTCCGAGGCCAGGCCCCTTTTTACACCACTCTGCAAATGCACCTATTGGCACACTGCTGGTGGGGCGATGAGGTCCCCTTGTGTCCTGAGGACCTCAGCACTAAAGTGGGCTTCATCCCTCAAGCTGCAGTGCGCCAGGAGGTGTGTTTGCAGAGTGGTGTAAAAAGGGGTTGTGACCTCTGACCACTCTCAGCAATCCAGCTGTGTGGGGCTTATAAGAGGTAACAGGAAGGCTAGTTGGCCCCCATGGACCCTCAAAAGGCAAGAGGACTTAATACCCCAACCAAGAGCGCACCAGGAGGCGCATTTGCAGAGTGGTGGAGAAAGGGGGCGTGGCCTGTGTCCACCTCTCAGCAATTCCACTGTCTGGGGCTTACTGGAGGTATCAGGAAGGCTAGTTGGCCCCTTTGGACCCCCAGCAGTGGAGGGGACTTTAATCCCCATCCAAGAGCACGCCAGGGAGCATGTTTGCAGAGTGGTGGGCAAAGGGGGCGTGGCCTGCTATGAGAATTCACCAATCCTGCTGTGCGGGACTTACTGGAGGTAATAGGAGGGGTAGATGGCCCCCAAGGATCTCCTTGGGGGCCAACTACCCCTCCTGTTACCTCCAGTAAGTCCCACACAGTGGGATTGCTAAGAGGTCTTCGGAGGCCATGCCCCCCTTTCTCTACCACTCTGCAAACGCATCTCCTGGCAAAATACTGGTTGGGGGATGACGTCCACTTTACTCCTGATGGACTTTGGGGGCCATGAAGCCTTCCTGGTACCTCCTGTAAGTCCTACGCAGCAGAATTCCTGAGCGCTGGTCGGAGGCCCAGCCCCCATACTCCACCTCTCTGCAAACGCGACTACTAGTTAAAGATGCATTTCCAATGTAATAGATCTTGCATTTGCAAAAGTTAGGGGTATTGGCGTTGTAAATGTTAAAGTTTTTTACTGATGTTTTTTTAAGTGGAGTGGATGTACGTTGTGTGTAGTGGTATTATGTGGTATGTTGTGCAGTGAAATTATGTGAATAGAAAGTATGTGGTATTTAGTGTATAGGAATTATGTAGAGTGGGATTATATGCTATGGAGAGTAATTATGTGGTATGGTAGTCTGTGTTGTGGAGTGTAAACTCAGGTTTAGACTTCCTCGTTTCCATCGAAGCTAGACTATAAACTCAATGAGACAAAAAAAAGAAGAAACCACTGAGGAGCACTTCTGGACCTAGTCGGAGGTATGAGCAGGGCCACTGGAATTATGCGACTGATCAGCTGCACCGATTTTTGCATATTTATACATTTTCCGCATTTGCCACATAATCCATCATGTGCTGCATAATCTGCAGATTTGAACAAAAAAACCTTGTTTCTAGCTCAAACCCTAATGTAACCTTTGATACACCCACTCTAAAATACAGACTACCATTTGCGAAACCATAGACACACCAATACCAGTTAGTACATACCCACTCACTGATTCATAGGTGTACACACATCCACTTACTCACCTATACAGTCACTCATTCACGCAGTCACTAATCTATACAGCCACTGATATATGCAATCATATACCCATACAGACATTCACACACTGCAACTCACCCATAGAGTTACTCACACACCTAATCAGTCATGGAAAGAATCAATCACATTGCCATTTACTCAGCTATACATTTATACACACACCACCTCACTTATTCATACAGATACTAACACATACTTACTCTCTTATACAATCACTGACACAAGCACACACTCATCCATATAGTCACTCTCACAATCCTCACTCTCACATATAGTCACTTATATATTCTAACACTTACATATACTGCCTTTCACATATGTAGTTACTCACACATATACCACTGAGATATCCACTCACTCATGAACACAGCCATACGCACACTCGCTCACCCATACAGCCCCTCGCACATGCACTCATGAACCCATACAACCAGTGAATCACCCACTCACACATCCATGCAGGAAGTCACACACCCCCCACCCACCCTCACAGATACTCAGGCACCCATACAGGTACCCAGACAACCAATCATTAACCCATATAGACACTCATGTAGCTACTCACCAACCCATGCAGCCACTTACACAGCAACTGACAGACTGATACAGACATTCACACAGATTAGTCATTCACCCATGCATTCACTAAGACACGTTCAATCACTCACTAATACAGTCAGACATGTACCCACTAAATCATCCATTCAGACACTCATACACCCACTCATTCTTCAATACACCTTGGCATAGATATATATAACATTCTTAAACTTTTTAGAAACACTCAGTCACTGGATGATGTCATCAGTGATGTCATGAGTGATGTCATTTGAGATGTCATGAGTGATGTCACTGACCATGTCATGAGTGATGTAATATGTGACGTCATCAGCAGTACATTGCGGGGGGCGAGTTATAGTTAGCTCATCTAACTATAATGTCCGAATTTCTCTGGTTTTGTACGAGTGAAATGTCAGCCTAACTATAACGTCCCTGAAACCTTCATTTTTTTCAATGAATTTCTAAGGTTTTTTAAATGCTAGTCCCTAACTATAACGTCCCTGAAACCTGTGTTTTTTTAGTGAATATATATATATATATATACATATATATATATATATATATATATATATTCCAAATAAGATATTTGCTTTCCAAAAATGATCGTCCAGCACTCCCAGGTGGGTTCAATTGCTCAATTCTTTATTAGAACGACAAAAACAACATCTACGCGTTTCAGCAGTCTCAGCTGCCTTGCTCACGATGTCTGAGCGCCAACATTTTTTTCTTAAAATACTCACTTTCAACGACAAAGAACATTGAAGAGGGACTATGAGAATTAAAGAAAACATTAGCCAGCACGCTTACTCCTATTACAGCGGCGGCCATATTAGAACATGCAAGGTATAAGCAAAAAAACACACACATTCCAAGGAAAGTTCCTTTTGTTAAAATTGTTTCTGCTATTAGTAGCATAGAATTTCCAAAGATGATGTTTAAATCCAACTTGTGCTTTGCCTTTCTGAATTTTTATATCTCACAGAGACTCCAAGTCCCTTGTACTTATAATTCAGATATCCGGTCAAATTTCACATATCAGTTTTTCATAAAATAATTAAATAAACATCTCATGTTCCTATTTTTGCAACCTCTAATTCCTCAAATTATACGTTCTAAATATATTCCTACAGTTTCAAAGCCAACGGGGAAAAAAAAAAAAAGGGAATATTTTTCAATTAGATATATCGTAAGGTTCTTCAATTATTAAAGTGCAAATACCAAGTGCAAATCAATCGCTAAAAGTGCAAGTGCTTCATCGTATATTATTACATATATTTCATATACTAATTAAAACACAATATACAAAAAACTATATAATTAAAATATCATTATATATACCAAATTTCTAAAGTGCAAGTGCTTTTCACAGTATATTTTTCTTCCACATTATAAAAAGAGAAAACTTATTTCATATACGCAATAGAGAAAAAAACACTTTTTTAAAACACTATTAATATCCTAAAATATCTAAAATCGATATACCTGAACTACCCCTTAATTACTTCTTAATCTGTATGAAATAACAGAAGAAGCTGTACATATAAAAAGTTATATCTTAAAAACAATTTTTCTTTTATGTACAGTAATCATCTAATCCTTTTACATCCCTCTTCCTCAAATTCTTATCATACCAATAAAAATAGAATAAGTAAAAAAAGTCTCATTTTGTGCAGTTTGTACCCTTACATTCCCTTCCCTCAACAGCCTCAGTGTAGACATGTATAAAGGTCCTCATCTACGTTCAATCCATGAGGTTCCTTACTATTAAACTCCAAAATATAATAGGTTTCCAATTTCCTGAGTTCCTTTTCCCTATCTCCTCCTCTCTTTTTACGGGGAATTTCTGCTATACAGCTATACTGTAGGCTGGAGGGATTACTTTGATGATACTTCTCAAAGTGTCTTGCAACCGGGTAAGTTCTATCCTTGTTTAAAATTGCTCTCCTGTGTTGTAAAATCCTTTTATACACTGGTAAAGTTGTACTACCTATATATACCTTCGGACAGTCACATTGCAATAAATAGACAACAAAATCAGATCTACAGGTTAAAAAACTTTTGATGAAAATAGTTTTATTAAAAAATGTTTTAAAATTCGTGCCATTCATTCCATGTTGGCACGCTTTACATTTAGAACATTTTTTAAAACCTGGTTTTTGTTGGAGCCAATTCAAGGCCCCACTCTTCCGTTCCTGAAATTCACTTCTCACAATTAAATCTTTTAATGACTTTGATTTCCTATAAGTGATGTTAGGCTGTTTATTCACTTGTGGGCCTATCAAAGGTACCAGATACCAATGTTTTTTTAAAATGGCTCTGATTTCTTTGTGTTTGATGTTAAAAGTCATAATAAATCTTGGATTCTCCACATTTTTCTGATCTTTCTGCTTAATTTTCTCCTTCTTTTTCTGAGTTCGTGATGGTTCAAAGAGTACCTTCTGTCTCTCAAGATTCCTAGCTTTCTTAGCTGCACCTTCTATTATATGTGGTGAGTACCCTCTCTCAGTGAATCTACTCATCATTTCCTGTTCGATTCTCAGATACTCTTCCTGGCTGCTACATGCCCGCCTAGCCCTATAAAATTCCCCAAAGGGAATACTTCGTATCAATGGTGCTGGGTGGGCACTCCCCGCGTGGAGAATAGTATTTCCCGCAGTAGGTTTTCGAAATATAGTGGTCTCAAGTTTTTCCCCTACTGGTTGAATTCTGATATCAAGAAAATCTATGCTGGTTTTACTGAACTGTCCCACAAATTTCAAATTCAACGAGTTCTGGTTCAGATCCACAATGAATTGTTCTATGTCCGTTTCCGTGCCCTGCCACAGCACGAAAACGTCATCTATGAATCTTACCCAAAGTAAAATGTTATCTGACCAATGTTCTAAGGGCGGCCCCCCGAGCACCTGCTCCTCCCACCAGCCCAGATGCAAATTGGCATAGCTGGGGGCGAAGCAGGTGCCCATCGCCGTCCCTTGTTCTTGCCGATAGAGATCATCCCCAAATAAAAATATATTATTCGTCAGACACCACTCCATTAACTCTAAAATCATTCGATTATGTTTCATGAATCTTATTGGTTTTCTATTCAAAAAGTACTCTGCCGCTTTTAAACCATCTACATGACGTATACTCGTATATAACGTGGAGATATCCAATGTCATTAAAATCATGGTGGTAGCATCCCAATGAATATCAAAAATACACTTAAGAAAATCAGTAGAATCCTTGATATGTGAAGTCAATGTTCTAACAATAGGATTTAAAAAATAATCAATATATCTAGATGCATTTTCGAACAAGCTGCCACATGAAGAGATTATGGGTCTACCCGGAGGTGTGGTGGTACTTTTATGCACCTTCGGGAGCATATAAAACACTGGTATTACTGGTTTCTCTTTTTTGATAAATTTGAACTCATCCCAGCTTAACAGTTCATCTTGTTTCCATATTTCGAGTCTGTCAAAAAACAAATCCTTCACTCCTTCATATTCTTTCATGCTGATCTTCTGATAGCATTCATGATTGTTCAATTGGCTCAATGCTTCTTTTTTGTATAATTCACGGCCCCATAAAACAATATTACCCCCTTATCCGAGGGTTTTATCAAGATTCCATCTTCTTTCTGTAATTTTGCCACAGTTTTATGTATTAGAGCTTTTTTCGGATTTATATGTTTTTTCTTTCGATTTAGCTCATAATATAACAATTTCAAATCTTTCGTTACATTCTCACTAAAAATATCCACATTATCTCTTGGCAACTGTGGTACAAATCTTGACGGTGGCCTGAATGGAGTATATATATATTATCTACTGGCGGCTGCCAGTAGATAGTTATAGTTAGGACCTATTTTCCATAGGAAATCCGCGACATTCTATTTGAAATAACTTTGGCGCCGATTGACGAATCTTCGTGAAAGTTTGCAACTTGTTGGGGCGCTCCGGTCCGCTCCTATCCTGAAAGTCTCGGGGTGATACGTCAAGCGGGGGCCGAGAAAAAAGGGGGGTCCCAAAACGCGTTTTCCCCATTCATTTTTCCATAGGAACCTTTAGTCGCAGCTACAGCCCGAACTGCTGAACGGAATTACACCAAATTTGGCAAAGAGGTAGCCCTTGGTTCAGTGTAGTGCCTTTTGCTTAAATGGTGTAAATCCGTTCAGTAGTTTCTGAGAAAATCACAAGTAAAGTCACATATATATCTATGGCCGAGTAGGGTCCGCGTATCCTGAGCGCACCCTGCGCGCACCGTCCCGATCACGAGCTGCATGCTAATTGGCTGACAAGTGGCTGTCAACACTCCAAATCAGGAAGTGTTGGCAGCCATTTTGTCCCTCAGTAGAACCGAGGCACAGAAACAAGTGCGCAAAACGCACAAAGGGGGCAGGGTAGAAACACCCTGACCCCTAGGTCTGCTCAGGGGGTCCCACAAGGACCCCCTGAGCAGAAAAAAGCATTTTTTTTTTTTTAAATCGGCGGGATGCACTCAGAGTGCGCGGATCCCGCCGAGAAAAAAAAGAAACAAGTGCGCAAAACGCACAAAGGGGGCAGGGTAGAAACACCCTGACCCCCTAGGTCTGCTCAGGGGGTCCCACAAGGACCCCCTGGGCAGAAAAAAGCATTTATTTATTTTTTTAAATCGGCGGGATGCGCTTAGGGTGCGCGAATCCCGCCGAAAAAAAAAAAAATCGAAGCGCGGTCTCCCGTGCTTCGATGCTATTTTGCCCCCGGGTGGGCCAAGTCCCAGGGGCATGCGGGGGGTGGGTTTATATTTAATTTTGGGGGGCCTCGAAGGCCCCCCAAGCCCCGGGGACTGCCACCCCCCGGGGCTTTAAAAAATAATGGTGCGGGAGGGCTCTTGGCCATCCCGCAGCCCCGGGGACCGTCACCCCCCCGGGCTTCTTTTTTTTTTTTTTTTTTAAATTACCTGTGTGGGGGGCTCGAGCCCCCACACGCCCCGGGACCACCACCTCCCGGGGCTTTGTCGATGGAGGGAGGGGGCCACGCAGCCCCCTCCTGGAGCCTATAATGGCCCTGGGGACCGCCACCCCCCAGGGCCGGCTCCTGCAGTGTCCCGGGGTGCCTACCCCCAGGACACTGTAGTTTGCTATGACAGGACGAGAGCCTCACGGCTCCCGCCCTGTCATAGCAAACTGTTTTGGATATTGGAAGCGAGAGCAGGAAACCTGCTCTCGCTTCCAATATCCAAAGCAAATTGCTTTCCACATGGGGAGCTGCATGTTAGCAGCTCCCCATGTGGAAAAGCAATGCCGGCTCCCGCAGGAGGCGGGGAGCCGGCAGGGTCCGTGGGGGAGTTGGGGTCCCCCCACGGACCCCAAAGGATAGGGCCAGCCCCGGGGGATGGGGTCCCCGGGGCAAGTAGTGGCCCGGGAGGGGGGCCACGCGGCCCCCCTCCCCAAAAATAATTTAAAAAATAAAGGCCTGCCCCGGGGGATGGGGTCCCCGGGGCAAAAGGAGGCCTGAGGAGGGGGGCCACGCAGCCCCCCTCCATAAAAATGTATTTAAAAGTGTGGCCATGCCCCGGGGGATGGGGTCCCCGGGGCCGGATTCGGCCACGGGAGGGGGGCCACGCGGCCCCCTTCCCGTTTAATTTAAAAAAAAAAAAAAAGAAAAGGGGTAAGGCCCTGGGGGATGGGGTCCCCAGGGCCCAAAAATAGGAAAAAGGAAGGGGGGCCACACAGCCCCCCTTCGGGGGGGAAAAAAAAAAACGATCGGGCCGCAGGCCCCGCCCCCTTCCTTTACCACTCTGCAAACGCGCCCCCTGGCGCGTTTGCAGATGGGGAACGAATTCCCCTTAAATACTGGGGGTCCCTGGGGGCCAACTAGCCCACCAGGAACCTCCAGTATGCGCCAGGGGGCTGCGTTGCAGAGAGGTGTACAGAGGCCACGCCCCTTTTACACCTCTCTGCAACGCAGGTCTGTGGCGCTTTTGGAGGTACATGGTGGGCTACTTGGACTCCAGGGACCCTCAGGATTCAAGGGGACTTAATCCCCCAACTTAAAACGCGCCACGGGGCGCGTTTGCACAGTGGTGAAGGGAGGGGGCGGGGCTTCAGGTGACATGTGTGCAAACAGGCCCCGTGGCGTGTTTTAAGATGGGGAATTAAATCCTCTTCAATCCTGAGGGTCCCTGGGGGCCATCTAGCCCACCAGGTACCTCCAGTAAGCGCCACAGAGCTGCGTTGCAGAGTGTTGTAAAAAGGGGTGTGGCCTCTGAACACCTCTCTGCAATGCAGCTCTCTGGCGCATACTGGAGGTACCTGGTGGGCTAGTTGGCCCCTAGGGACCCTCAAGATTGAGGAGGAATTAATTCTCCAACTTAAAACGCGCCACAGGGCGTGTTTGCAGACATGTATCCTCAGGCCCCACCCCCTTTATTCACCATTGTGAAAATATTCCTCTAAAATCAGCCAAACTACGAATTCTGATTTACTCACCTGTTATCAGGAGAGACCTCAGTGCTGCATCTTTGAACCCAGTACTGATCCTGAAAAGTAATTTTAACCGTACTTACCAGTAACTTGAATTTCCTTCCATAGGATATCATTGCCTGCTTTTTGCTGAAAAAGTTTCTAAGTGTCGATTTTTGAAACTTACAAATATTCCTATAAAATCAGCAGAACTACGAATTCCGATTTACTCACCTGTTATCAGGAGAGACCTCAGTGCTGCATCTTTGCGCCCAGTACCGATCCTGAAAAGTAATTCTAACCGTACTTACCAGTAACTTAAATTTCCTTCCATAGGCTAACATTGACTGGTTTCACTTGGAAATTCTTCTAAGTGTGGAGTTTTGGAACTTTATAATATTTCTCTAAAATCAGCCGAACTATGAATTCCGATTTACTCACCTGTTATCAGGAGAGAACCCAGTGCTGCATCTTTTAGCCCAGCACTGACCCTGAAAAGTAATTCTAACCGTACTTACCAGTAACTTGAATTTCCTTCCATAGGAATCCATTGTCTGGTTTTCAGCAGAAAAGTTTCAAAGTGTCAATATTCACAAACTACAAATATTCCTTAAAAATCGCCTGTGTGACTTAAACGCATTCTTTCAACTGTTTACAGGAGATGCACCAGTGCTGCATCCAGGATCCACCACTGAGTAAGAAAAAGTAACGATAACACTACTTACCTGCTAAGTGAATTTCCTCCCATAGGATAACATTGGTGATTCTATGTGAAAAAGTTTCAAAGTGTCAACTTTTAAAATACAATAATATTCCTTAAAAATCACTACTGTAACCAAAACGCTTTTACTCAACTGTTTACAGGAGATGTCCCAGGACTGAATCTAGGATCCAGTCCTGTGGTTAGAAAATTAATCCATAAAGTAACTAATTGCATTTAACTAGAAATTCACATTGAGCTCAATGTTGCATTGTTTTTGAAATTGTGTTGCCCATTGCAACAACTGTAACTACTGTACTTAAAAGTCTATTGCCTATTTGCAAAGTATTTAAACTAAAGTAATTCATTCTGAGAAAGTATATTTTGTAATGTAATGTATAATGTAATTACAATGTAATTTAAAAAATAAAATATCTAAAAATAAATAGTTTAAAAAAATCTTGTAAATCAGTATCAAAAAAATAAATATAACAATTAATACATTTAAAAATTGTCATTTACAAAACCTTTGAAATTCACTGAAAAAACCATAGGTTTCAGACACGTTATAGTTAGGAATTAGCATTTAAAAAACCTTTGAAATTCACTGAAAAAACCATAGGTTTCAGACACGTTATAGTTAGGAATAAGCATTTAAAAAACCTTTGAAATTCACTGAAAAAACCATAGGTTTCAGGCACGTTATAGTTAGAAATTAGCATTTAAAAAACCTTAGAAATTCACTGAAAAAACCATAGGTTTTAGGGACAGTTATAGTTAGTTGGACATTGCACTCGTACAAAACCCGTGAAATTCCCCCGTTATAGTTAGTTCAGGTAACTATAACTCGCGCCCCGCAATGCACTGCTGAGACGTCACATATTACATCACTCATGACATGGTCAGTGACATCACTGATGACATCACTGATGACATCTCAAATGACATCACTGATGACATCACTGATGACATCATCCATAAGATAATTTGATGCATCTTCTCACACCCTAATATAACTTTTGATACACCCACTGTAAATTACAGACTGCCATTGTCAAAACCATAGACACTCCAACACCAATTACTATATACACACTCACTGATTCTTAGGTCTACACACACACATCTACTCACTCACCCGTACAATCACTCATACTTATAGTCACTCAGTACAGGACTATTATATGCACTCATACACCTATATAAACACTCACACACCGCCACTCATCCATAGAGGTACTCACACACCTAGTCAGTCATGCAAAAAATTAAGCACACACCCATTTACTCACCTATACAGTTATACACACACCAGCTCACTTACTCATACAAATACTAGCACATTCTTACGCTCTTATACAATCTCTGATACAAGCACACACTCATCCATACAGTCACTCTCACAATCACACACTCTCGCTTATAGCTATTTATATACTCCAACACACATATATACTGCCTTTCACATATGTAGTTACTCACACATGTACCACTGGGACAACATTCACTCACTAACACACTCTTACACACACTTACCCACCCATACAGTCTATCACAGATGCACTCTTGAAACCATCCACCCAGTGAATCACCCACTCACACATCTATGCACAGAGTCGCACACACCCCACCCACACAAACACTCAGGCACACATACAGATACTCAGACAACCAATCAATAACTCATATAGACACTCACGTAGCTATTCACAAACCCATGCAGCCACTTACACAGCAACAGACAGACGGATACAGACATTCACCCAGTTTAGTCACTAACCCATGCATTCAGTAAGATATGTTTAATCACTCACTTATAGAGTTAGTCACGCACCTACTAAATCATCCTTTCAGACACTTATACACCCACTCATTCTTCAATACGCCTTTCCCTATATATATTAAACATATTTAAACTTTACAGAAACACACAGTCACTGGATGATGTCATCAGTGATGTCATTTGAGATGTCATCAGTGATGTCATTAGTGATGTCACTGACCATGTCATGAGTGATGTAATATGTGACGTCATATGCACTGCATTGCGGGGGCGCGAGTTATAGTTACCTGAACTAACTATAACGGGGGAATTTCACGGGTTTTGTACGAGTGCAATGTCCAACTAACTATAACTGTCCCTAAAACCTATGGTTTTTTCAGTGAATTTCTAAGGTTTTTTAAATGCTAATTTCTAACTATAACGTGCCTGAAACCTATGGTTTTTTCAGTGAATATATAGATAGATATATATATATAGATAGATAGACAGATAGATAGATAGATAGATAGATAGATACATATATCGACGTTAAGGAAGCAAGCTAGCAACCGCAAAGGAAGGATAAACGAGAAGCTACGAGGCAGGCGTGCCCCCTGTATCCCCATTGAATGCAGCAAGAAGAGGGCAAGAGAGTGTACGCAAGACGGGAATCGGAGGATTCTCACCCACGACGACGTACTCGAACTCCGGTAAGAGGCGCGTGTAGGGGGAACGGGAGTCGGGCACTAAGCAACTAGCTCTCCAAGGCTAAAGGAGCGAGATATAGTGGCAAAGCAACAAGGAGACTCACGGGTGTGAAAGGAAGGAATGATGAGTGACGATGAATGTGCAATAAGAGAGCAGGAAGCTCTTAAGCTATTTACTGAAACTACCTCAATTAAGGATTTAAACAATGGCACAAGTGCTTCAGGAATACAATCCAGTAATGATGTGGGCAAGAACCTGCAACAATTAGAGAAACTAAAGAAGAGAGAATATGTACAAGTGGGTCGTGTACCCAGAGGTTTAAGAATTATGATCACCTCCACATACAAAAACCCAATCCAGGGCTCCTGAAGGATTGGGCTGAAAACAGTGCAGAGAGCTCAATGAATATGATCAGAATTCTAATAAAATATGCGGAAATAGAAAGGAATGAAGAAATTGGAAAAATTAAAGAACTGACAGCGATTTTAGATAAGGAAATGGACCAAAATATAATAAAGAAATTCAAGAGTGATCTTAAAAATCGTTTGGACAAATATGAGAAAAGATCGATTGGATTATGAGAATGGGCAAATATATACGATTGTAAAACGTTTTGATACAGCAAGGAGGCAAAAGGTACAAAACAGCAATGTAACCGAATATGAGAACTCACAAAGTGAATTAAGTTCGGAGACAGGTTTGGAAGTGGGACAAGATGAGACAATGGGAAGAAGAGGAATAGCCACAAGACTCATGGTTGCTGATGAATTGCAATTTTTACAACTCGATCAAAGAATAAACCATCGAACGACGAGGGGGCATGGAAGACCAAGAGGAAAAGGAAACACAGGAGAGGGGGCCAAGCATCTAGAAGGAACCCAAGAAGAAAGAACAGGGAGATCAATGAGATCCAATTCGAAGCAAAAGACCAAGCAGTAAATGAGAGTAATACAATAATCAATTTGAGTCAAATGGATCTATCCACTGAAGATATGTCAACCTTGGAATTAGGTTTATCTTACTGCCATAGGAATTAATTCAATTATGCAAATTGTAGGATTGATCTTTTTAGATTTGTAAGACAACTAAAATTGAAGTAATTACATAAAATGAAAAATAGAACTATTTTTTTTTAAACAGACTTTATTGAGTTTTACATGAGCTTCCATTTGTAATCTATTCAATACAGTTACCAATTGGTCAGGAGTTTCAGTCAATAATTTCCTTTACACATTGCATTCAGGAGAAATGTCTTTACAATAGGTAACGCCCTACCCTCGGTTTCTCCCAATTTAACAATGCAGTACAATTCTGGATTCATGTAATTCGCTATAGTTAGTTCCTATAAGCAGTGCACTATGCTACCCTCCCCCAACTACCCCCTCCCTGCCATCCCTCCAGGCGTGCCACTTACATTCAGACTGCTATTCTGCTGTAGCCGGGTTGCCTCCTCCTTTCCATACGTCTTGAAACCAGCGCTCCAATTTCAGCTCTACAGTAGTGGAGAATGTACGTTACTTCATTAGCCTGAATACACAGCCCTGTATCTTGCTCTAGGGTGTATATAGTCTAATCTACTTCTTCAGGGGCCTCCTCTATTTGATCATCATCCCTCATGTCTTCATGGCCCCCCAGCAGTACGACTAGCGCTTCCCACGCCCTCGCTATCTCCAATGCCCTCTCACCTCTCGTTCTTTTCGCTATTTGCATTCTGATTATCCCCTCACATTCTGCCCATTTAACAAATTCCTTCTTCCATCTGGTTACACTCAGGCCTCTTTTTGCTTTCCAGTGCATAGTGATGTCTCTTTTAGCTAATAGTAAACCCATATCTAAAAATGTGCTCTTTACTTTGTTCTTGGCTGTGTGGGGGAACCAATGCAAGAGACAGGCTCCCGGAGATGCCTCTACTTCTCTATCAGTTATGTTGGCCAATAATGCAGTTACCTCTTCCCAAACATTTCTCAGCTGCGGGCATTCCCAGAACATAAGGCGAAAATCTGCTCCCTCTCTATTACAGCGCGGGTAGGCTGCTGTTTGGATCCCAAAATATCTGTTAATCTTATCCAGGGTGAGATATGCTCTATGCAAGACATAGTAGTGTACTAGTTGGTATCTAGCATTCCTGGTACTCTTCCATGCCCTTTCCACTAGCTACCGCCAAGCTTTTTCTGGAATACCCCCTTCTAGGTCTTCCTCCCATTTTTGTTGTAACTCAGTCAGCGGTACAAGTGTTTCCTGTGTCATGCGCTTATACAGGCACATGACTGCTTTAAAGGTGCCCACTGCTGTCACCACATATTGGCATCCCATTGATGTCTGTGGCTCAGTAAGTCCCCCCCAGTGTTTTCGTATGGCTGCAGTGAGTGCAGAGTGCAATAAGAAATCTCCGCCGGGCAAGTCGTATCTCTCCTGAAGATTGTTGAATGGGATCATGGTGCTTGCCTCATACAAATCTCCCATTGTGGATAACCCCCGCTCTCTCCAAGCCTTCAGCCCCCCCAATTTCCTCCATGAGGTAAGGCCTCACAGATAAGTAATGGGATTTCAGGGGCGCAGGGGCATTTAATCTGTGCTCTTCTCAGGCTCCTATTCCAGCACTTATGCACTGTTCTTAGCTCCAAAGGGGTAGTACGAGCTTGCATGGGGAGCCTCAGTACAATTTGGGATAGCAGTCTCAGGGCCGGGGAATCAGCTCTCAGCTTGTCTGTCCCCCTAAGCCGGCCCGCCACCCACCTCGTGAGCCATTGTAACTGATCTGCCAGGTAGTAGGTCTCAAAATCAGGCACAGCCAGCCCTCCTTCCAATCTGGGCGTCATAAGGACTCCGAGAGCTACTCTCCGTCTGCCAGTCTCCCACAGAAAACCCAAGATCATTGTTTTAAGCTGGGCAAAGAATCTCACTGGTATCCACACCGGTAATGTCCCAAAATAATATAAAAGCCTCTGGAGTGTAACCATTTTAAGAAGGGCTACTTGGCCAGTCACCGATAGCGGGAGAGATCCCCAGAAGTCGAAGTTACTTTTTGCTCCCCTTATGGCTCTCCCTATGTTGCCCTCCAATAGGTCTTCCTGGGTGTGGTAAATTTGCGTACCTAGGTATGCCAAGCACCGGTCCTCCCACCTCACTCCTTTGGTCTCTTGTGGGCCTACTCTATTCACCTTTGTAGGGAAGAGGCAAGACTTTGCCCAATTTACCTTGAGCCCCGCTGCCCTTCCGAGATCCTGCAGCAATCCCTTAGCTCCACAAAGCGCTTCCCCCGAGTCTGGCAGAAACATCAGTAAGTCATCTGTATATAGTGAAATGTGATGAACTTTCCCAGCCACATTGAGGCCCTGATAGTGTTGACACGTTCTGGCTCGAGCTGCAAGCGGCTCCATGGCCAAGACAAACAAGAGGGGGGAAAGCGGGCACCACTGTCTCGTCCCTCGGCCGACTTTACAGGCGTCAGATATTAGCCCTCCCGTTTTAACCCTGGCAGTGGAATCTTTATATAGAAGAGCTGTCCATCTCACAAATTCCTCCCCTAATCCGAATTTCCGCATCACATGGAACAAATAAGGCTACTCAAGGCTATCAAATGCCTTTTCAATGTCCACTGCAAAAACAGTCGCTTCTTCTTTCTGGTATAATTCCGCCTCCAGAACCTGCAAGAGCTGCCGGACATTTAGAGCCGTGTTTCTGGTGGGGATAAACCCCGCTTGGTCTTTATGTATTAGCGTTGTCATATAAGGGAGGAGGCGGGTGGCTAGAATACAGCTCAGGATCTTGTAGTCTAGATTAAGCATGGAAAGCGGCCGGCAAGACGTTCTGTCCCAGGCTGGTTTCCCTGGTTTAAGCAGTGGGATGATAACCGCTTCCCGTGTCGACTCAGGCAGGTGCCCCACTTTTTTTGCTTCATTATATAGCTTCACGAGCCTGGGTGCTAATAGTTCAATATATGTTAGATAAAATTCTGTCGGTAACCCATCCGTTCCCGTGTTTTTTTCTGGCCATACTTTTAATAGCCCCTCTCACCTCACCTATTGCTACATCCCAGCCCAGGATGTCCGCTATCTCCTCACCCAAAGCTGGCAGTTCCGCATCTCTTATAAACGTAGCCAGAGCTCCTTCTTCTGGGTCTAATCTACTCTTGTACAGGTCTGTGTAATAATCAAAAAACAAATTATTGATACCTTGCTGGCCATAGCAAGCCTCCCCATCCTGTCCACTGAGCTCCAGAATCACCGTCCCTCTCCTGGCCGGATTAGCCAGCCAAGCCAATAGGGCTTCAGATTTGTCTCTCTCAGAGTGGGCTCGAGTTATATGTTTTTTGTAATCAAAACTTCGAAGGCGTTCTACTTGCACAGCCACTGCCTCTCTGGCTTCCAACAATTCCCCCTGTTTGCCTGCTCTCTCGGATCTTTCCCGTTCTAACTCACGTAGGTGCTGGTCTGCCCCTTGTATGCCCTGCAAAAGCACCTTGCACGTTTCCACCATCTCTGAGATACAATGCCCCCGGATAGCCGATTTAAAAGCATCCCACTCTACTAGTGAATTTGTTGCTGTAATAACATTATCCTGGAAGTATTGGTCGATAGCAGTGCTCACTGCCTCGTGGAAAACCTGATCGTCTAGTGCGTCAGGTCGCAATCCCCAGGTGGGTATTTTGGGCCTCGATCGAGACCACAGCATCCCTAGTAGTACTGGATTATGGTCCGAGATTGTTCTAGTGAGTTTGCACCCCCTTGTGTACATCAGGGGAGCACAGTATAGCGGCCAGTCAGATGTGAAAGTCATGCAGTGCAGAGAAAAAGGAATAATCTCTATCCCCGGGGTGTTGGGCTCTCCATGAATCCACTAAGCCCCATCTCTGTTGCCAATGCCGCCTCCCTTCTGCTATTTCATGCATAGGTGCGTCAGGAAGTGGAGGGTGCGAGCGATCTAGTCCAATATCTGTTATGCAATTAAAATCGCCCCCCAATATCACTGACCCCGTTAGTACTGAAGCCAACTTCCCAGAAAGCTCTGACAAAAATGCAGGGTGTTCCGTATTAGGGGCGTATAGGCTCCCTAGCACTATATCCCTGCCATCCAACCGCCCGGTTACTACAACATACCTCCCTTCCGGATCTACAATCTGGTTTGTACACTGAAAGCGCACACCCGCCCTCACCCAGATCAGTACCCCTCTAGCGAATGCTGAATAATTGGTGTAAAACACTTGACCTCTCAATCGACGCTGTAGCGCAGCCCCTTCCTATGCCATTATGTGAGTCTCTTGGAGCAGCGCAATTTGAACCCCCCTCTGGATCAGATACGCATGAATTTTATGGCGCCGCAGCATTGAATGCATCCCCCGTACATTCCAAGACATACATTTTAAAACTAGGGGGTGGGAGCCATTGCATTGATTGGGCCTCGCTCCCTCTGAATTCCCCTTTTGTGGCACGCCTGACCCCAAATAACAACCCTTTAACCAAACTAATCCCCCAACTACTCCTCCCCAGGACAGGTACTTTAGAACTAGTTCCCATCCAAACTTAATCTGAACTCTCAGAGTCTTCTAGTGGTTGCGGGGTATGTAGCTTACCCTTCAGGACCTGGAGCCCCACCAAACTGCACCCCCAATACCTGAGTTAGATAAACAGCCCCGGATCAATCTCCTAAGGACATTCATTACAATGGTGCGTTCAACAGTCCCCAGAGTTCACTGTTCCAGATCAAGGCCTCAGTGTGTTACGTCGATCTTCTGATGTATTTTCCAAGGTGCACTCTTCAGACAATGTCATCCGCCGTCTGGGGTGTGATTACAGGTAGTTCCGTCTCCGAGTTATCATTTTCACTGAGTACTAACGAACCTTCTGATCTTTCCACGTCCATTCCACTTTTACTCGACGTGGGGCTGGGTACATTTTGGCTATGTTTCGCAACGGCCTGTAGTACTCTGTGTCGTTCCAAACTGAGTTCCCTGGGCGATGGGGCCCTGGAGACAGTCTTGTTGTTGCTGGTTTTCTCTTGGGATAAGTCCGGTGAGGAGTTGCGATGTTCCCGGGATCGTCTAGTGTCCAACCATTCCCAGGCCTCTTGTGGCGTGGCGAAAAATCTTGCCCCCGCCGGATCGGCCACTCGCAACTTTGCTGGGAATAGCATTGCATATGGAAGTTGCATTTGCCGAAGTTTCTTTTTAACAGCCGAAAACAATGCTCTGTTACGTTGAACTTCTCTAGTAAAGTCCGGAAAAATCATTACTTTACTATTATTAATCTGGAAACCTTGTTTTTGGCGGGCTTGTTGTAGGATATGGTCTCTGTCTTTAAAGTGCAAGAGGCATGCCACTATCGGACGGGGAGGCGCTCCAGGTCTGGGCGGTCTAGCTGGAACCCTATGGGCTCTTTCCAGTGCATAGAAGGGTGACAATCCTTCTGGGGCTTCTTCGGAGTGGAGCCAATCCTCCATAAAGCTCACCATATTTACTCCCTCAGCCCTCTCCGGTACTCCAATTACTCGTATATTATTTCTGCGGGACCTCCCCTCACTAGCTTCAGCCCGCACTTCCAGTATCTTGACCTTAGCTTCCAACTCCGTGAGTGATTTCTGTAGCATGGTCACTGCATCCGGGAGGTTGTCCAACACCTTCTCGGTGGCTACGACCCGCTCTTTAAGTTTTCGATGGTCGTCTTTCAACAGGCCTAGGTCTGTGCCTATTGCATCGATTTTCCCCTCCAGCACCTCTCTGGAGGCCGTGATAGCCTGCATAATATCCACCAACGTAGGCTTCAAGGGAGCCGAGTTTTTTCCCGCCTCCATTAATTCTTCATCTTCATCGGTCTGGTTTCCAGCGCCCCACGCGTTGAGGACAGCATATCCCTTTTTGCTCTGGACTTTCCCCATCTTCTTGCCCGGAGTCTCGCTCTCCCAGGACCAGGTAACTCTCTTCAGACAGGGGGCAGTTCTGCAGTGTTTTGTGTGCTTTTCGTGTTTTGCCTGCAGCAATAACTGTGTGGGATATCGCTGCCCACTATAGTAAGGTGTCCTCAACCCCAGTTCAGTCAGCACCAGCGTGTCCCCTACAACTATTCTAGTCTATTTCATCGCATCCACCCCCATGTAGCTTGTGGGACGTGTTCTGGCGTATGTCCAGTACTTATTGCTATTTCTGTGCAGGTCTCCCTTGTTGTGCAATGGTCCTGGGGGTTCCCCCCAGTCACTGACCCCAGGGCTCTGTATCAATGAAGTGATAATTACGCCCTCTTCTCTTCCTTTGACAGGGTGTACGCCATTACCATGTCTCTCGAGACCTGTTCACCGCTGCCCCCCTGGGTTATGGATGACTCACCAATCATCAGCAGCCACGCTCGTGGAGCAGCTATTATCTTCATGGGTAGACCTCGGCGGGCTCCCCCCTCCGCGATCGTCGTTCCGAGATCAGAGCCGGGACAGCACCCAGTGCACTCCACTTTGTTGGTTGGTCTCCGTGTTGCAGAGCTGCTAAGTGTCCGCCTAGCTCATTGACTGCTGCTGTGTCCCGGTGTCTGTGTGGGGGAATCGTCTCCAGCTGATCAGGTCAGTCTGCCCTCTCCGCTCCAATTCATGGGCGCGCTCCCCCCACCTATCCCTCTTCAGCCGCTCCCCAGCCGTCCTCCGGCACTCAGCTGTGTCCCTGGTCCCAGCAAGAGGTTCAACCCTGGGGCCCTCTCGCATCAGGGCCAATCCGGGCTCACCAAGTGTTCCAGGTATTCCTTGGGACCAAGTCTCTGTCAACTTTTGGCGTCCCGCTGCAGCTTTGTCCACCCTGCTACTCCGTGGGTGCCATCTTGTTTTTGCCGCGTCTGTACCGCACAGCAGCAAATTTTCTGTTAAAATCACCTTTCAAGGGCAGCAGGAGCCTGCCGCTTGGTTCTTCTTGCTCCAGGGACTCTCCGGTTCACAGATTTAAATGAATATCTGCGCCCGGGGCTCAGGATATTTGTGTACGGGGGATACGGCGGTCGGAGCTCCGCAGTCCGTGTCCGCTCACATCGGCTCCAGGCCACGCCCCCCAGAAAAATAGAACTAATGAGACTCAAGAAATAGAACAAATAACCATTCCAACAGTTCCATCTAACCTGACAGTATCAGACTTATCAGTTTTGGAAGATATGTAGTCTTTGCAGAACGAAAATGACAATCAGCAGGGGGAAGTTGTATCATTGAATATGATCTCTACATTTCCATGAATCTGTCATTAGGAGTAAGGGACACTACCCCCTTTCGACCCCAAGCCAGGTGCATACCCCAAATGAGCCGAGATAATATGGACACCTTTTCTGAGAATGTCATAAGAGATCTAAGACTTTTTAATCAAGAAATAGGGAATGGGAAGAAACAACATGATACGAAGAAAGGAAAGTTTTCCAAAAGATTGACAAAATCAAACAGAGATCCAATATATTAGTTCAACCATCGGACAAAGGGGGAAACGTTGTATTGTGGGGAAAGGATCTTTACAAAAATGAGGCATTGAAACAACTCAATAATACAGAATGCTACAAGAGGATTACAATGAATGAATATGAAGGAGTGAAAGAAAAGTTATTTGACAGACTAAACATGTGGAAGGAAAAAGATCTACTCAGTTGGGATGAATAACGTTTTTTAAAATCCAGTCCTCCCTGTTTTTTATATGATCCCCAAAGTTCATAAAGACATAAAGAATCCACCTGGGAGACCAATAATTTCAGCTCAGAATAGTCTTTTTGAAAAGGTCTCCAACTACATTGATTTCTTTTTAAATCCCATTGTAAAAACATTTCCATCATATCTAAAGTATTCAGTGGACTTTCTGAAACATATCTACAATGTCAAATAGGAACAGAATATGGTTCTTGTAACATTGGATATCTCCACCTTATACACAAGTATAAGACATCGGGATGGTCTAAAAGCAACAGAACATTTGGGTGAAGTCCATGAAGTTCGCAGAACACAATCGGATGTTATTGGATATGATGGAATGGTGTTTGACAAAGATTTTATTTTCTTCCGAAAATGAGTTGTTCCATCAAGAATAGGGGACGGCCATGGGCACCTGCTTCACCCCCAGTTATGCCAAATTACATCTAGGCTAGTGGGAGGAGCAGGTGCTAGGTGGAAAAAGACTGGAACAATGGACAGAAAAGATTTTAATATGGTTGAGATTTATTAATGATTTGAATGACAATGACTTAAATTTGAACTTTGTGGGACACAGAAGTGAAACAACTATAGAATTTTTAGATATACGAGTGTGGGTGAAAGCGGATAGGTTAGAAACCACAATATTCAGAAAGCCAAGAGCTGGAAATACAATTTTACACGCCAGTAGCTCACATCCAACACCTCTTATAAGAAGCATCCCCTTTGGAGACTTTTTTAGGGCCAAAAGGGTATGCAGCACTTTAGAAGAATATGACAAGATAGAGGGTGAGATGAAATGTCATTTTATACAAAGGGGGTACCCACCTACGATACTGGAGACAGCCTTTAAAAAAGCGAGGACTATGAATAGAGGGAAAGTATTGTTTGAACCATCTAAAACTACTATGAGAAAGAAGAACAGGGGGACATGTAACATACACAGATTTGTAACAACTTACAACACTGAACATAAAAAAATTCGACAAATTTCGAAAAAGCACTGGCACTTTATTAGTGAAGATCCGATACTAGGACAACAGGCAACAAAAAATCCACAGATAACATACAGAAAATCTAAGTCATTGCGGAATTATCTAGTGAGGAGTGATTGCCTGGGTGATACATATGAACACTCTTGGCTTCAACAGAAAGAAGGTTTTAGAAAATGTTTGAAGTGCAAGGCATGTCAGCATGGAGAAAATATTACAGTTTTTCAAACAGTTTTTAATAAAACTGTAAATATAAAGGGATTTTTAACTAACCCTGGGCGAAGTGCTACGCTACGCTCGCGTAGTTTGCGAAGTTTGCGCTACTTCGCACAACGCGAATTGCACGTAGCACAGTGCAAACACGCGTAGCGTAGCGTAGTGCCGCGGTCATTTTTTGCTTGCTCGCGGTCCTCAACGTCAAGTTTGCGATCGCGAGCAAGCAAAATGACATCCCGGCGAGACTTTTTCCTCGTTCGCGATCAGCAACATCAAGTTGCCGATCGCGAGCGTGGAAAATAAACCTCCCGGCGAGATTCTCAACGCGGGGAGGTCAGGTTTCTCATTGCGAGTGGTCGCGTATGCTCGCGACCGCTCGCGATGAGAAACTACCAGTCCGCGTTGAGAAAGCTGCCGCTCGAGTAAAAATCTACTCGAGCGGCAGTAAAAGACAGCTCGCACTGTGCAAGTTGCCGTTTTCAATGATTGCACAGTGCGGACAAGCATCCGGCACTGTGCAATCATTGCGAACAGTGCACTACGCAGTTCGCGTAGTGCTACGCGAAGCTCGCGTAGTGCGAACTGCACTTTGCGTAGCTTCGCGAAGCACTACTTCGCGAACTACGCCCAGCCTTATTTTTAACCTGCAAGACAAGCTATCTAGTGTACATTTTAAAATGTCCATGTAATAAAGTGTATGTTGGGAGTACCACCTTACGAGTGCATAAAAGAATTTTACAGCACAGGAGAGCCATAATAAACAAAGATCGTAGCTATCCTGTAGCTAGACATTTTGAGAAAGAGTGTTATATGGCCATTAGGGTAATTGTCGACATTGCTTAGTTAGCTAGAGCATGGCTGCCATGATGCTGCTTTTGCGCACGTTACTGCATGACTTTGTTGTGCAAGACTCCGTTTGTGCCTTTCACATGAGAACTGTCTGCTTTCTGCATTCTCTGCCTGCGCTTGGGGTTTAGTCTGAACACGATGTGCAAGGTCGATAAACAATGCTCCTTGTTATTCTGTTGTGGTCAGTTCCTACCATCTAGACAAAACATGCTAACACAGCTGCGCTGCTGAAAGCTCGTGCTTTGATATTATGGGGATGCATGTTGTTCTGACACACACTTGGAAAGGGTCCTTTCCAGGGAGAAGAGCTATGCGGTTCCTATGATGTAAAGCTTCCATCTAGGCACTAAGGTAGGGGGTCTGCTGACAAAGCCCAGCGATGTTCTATTATATAATAAACATCATTTTGCCAAGGGGAGGGTGGTTAGGCCTTATAGTCCTTTTTCCACTGTCTATATATAATGACTTTCCCCTTCATATTCTATGGAATTGTAACAATGCTAATTGTTCTAGGTTTATGCATCTCGCTGCTGGTAGTGGCTCGTATACTGCATTAGAGAGCACGATAGTTAAAATAAACATTTTGAACTATAACAGTGACTCTGACCATTCTTATTGTGGACAAGTACGAGTGAGCGAACAAAAGGGTATGTCTTGCTACCGTGATTCCTAAGAGAGTCGGGAGTGTTGTGTTCTGGGTTGTCTACTCATTTGTAGCTTTGTGATTTTGGAGAAGAACGAATGAGACACTATAGCTAGTCGGTTTGGGGATTTTGGGTACTAAGATGGTAGGTTGGTACACCCCTATACACCGAGGTCCTTTTTTCCTGTGCATAGTTCTGTGTAGGTGCAGAATCCCCGCAACAAGAGCATAAGAGCAAACCGACAACAATGAGATATAGCTGTATATCACAGATGCCAAGGAGACGAAGGGGTGGAGACAGAGAGAGGGAGTTAAGAAAATTAGAAACATACTTCATCCTAGAGTTGGATAGTAAGGAACCGAATGGTTTTAACATGGATGAAGAATTGTTTACCTGCCTCTATTGATACCTGCATTTCGTTAAGCACATTCATCACAGAGAAGAGATACTAGTATTAGATAAGAGGACAAGAAGAACAAAAAAATAGCACTTTATTGTATATATTTTTTAGGGATAGCACTTTATTCACATGGAGCAAAGATTTTAACTATTTATTGCTTGGTACTCGGAGAAATCAGAAAAGTAAAAATTAATCATTGTGGTGGAATTAGGGCAATATAAGCCAGTAGACCACATTAATGGGATATTAACGCATTCCCCAGGTAAGAGGGGAGATAGATTTGTCCCAATGGATGAAATATAAATAGATAATATCTGGGTGTAAATTTTCACTTTATTAAAATTAGAGCACTTTTTTAGCACAAGCACATTAAAATGACAAAGCACTTTAGCTTGTTAACACGTAAATAAATTGCTGGGAATTATTATAGATGCACCAATAGGAGATGGCAGCTATGGACAAATAGGCACTTGCTTAAATCAAAGTTGTAATCCAACATAGAAGTTGGACAAAGGGGCACTTTCCAATTGAATGAAAGCGACAACGTTTTTTAGTTAACAAGAAACTATTCTTGAGTGTTGAAAAATGTAATTGATCATGCCTGTATACATGTTCCAAGATGGCGCTGATGTATACCTAAAAGGGTATGGATGAAAAAAACAACAGCAAACGTCCTCTTTGTATGTTTTAAGTAATGTAGATTGTATTTAAGTAAGAAAACAAATGGTGCTCATCGTCGTGAACAAGGATGCATCTGGCAGCCGAAACGCGTAGATGATTGTGTCACTCTGAAGATAATAAAACCAGAGTGATGAACCAAAGTAGTGCCGATTTCATGTCTATTATTTCAACGAGGTGTTTGGTTTCATATATATATATATATATATATATATATATATATATATAAACCACAATCCTGAAATACCAACGTCTCGGCGATACTCAGGTATGGACCACAGCGTACATTTCAACAAGTGATGTGCTTTATTCCAGTGATATGTGGCATCAAATCAAATATAACCGCAAGTGCCCAGCATTACCCGTTTCGACCGCGTTGCCACGGTCTTGATCACATGACGCGCTGGACCTCATAGCAGCATTAAATAGTGATCAGGTGAAATTGATTGGGTCACTCCCCTCACACAATAGAGCTAGAAGACATACTGGGCAGACATAAGGATAAAAAACAGCAAACTAAGTATTTTAAAACCAATGATTCTGCCATAGAAATAAACAAACAATTGAGGATCAACACAGTGGAGTCTTAATATCGGAAAAACCGGCAAATAACATATACAGGTAAAAACAATGTATAATTCAAACCAAGTGGTTGATAGCAGTTTTATCCAACATAACTCTCAAGCTAATATAAGGAGTAAAGATCCAAAATACATGTTAAAAATCAGTACTGATGTCATACTTGGTAGCTCGTAAAAAAAGAGAGAAGTGCAAACCAATAAAGTGCAAGTGCAAAATCAACAAAATCATCGTGTGTTGTCAGCTATTGTCCATTATAGTTGACAACAAGCGAATAAACAACAGAAGCCAGAGGTACGCCTTATTCATATGTAAAATAAAGTGCAAGTGCACTGTAAACATATGTCAAAGTGCAAAATCATGGCAAAAAAGTATATATACAAATAAATCCTACCATAAAATGCAACTAGTATAGAATATACAAAGATAAAATGCAAGTGCAATATTTGAAACATGATACTAGTGCATATTAATGGATGTCAAAACTGCTCAGCATGAAAAGTGCAGGATGCATACAGTACAAGGATACAAGAGGGCTTAGGATACAGTTTAAAACCCGTCTAAAACCAGCTAAAACCATGTAAGACCAGGTAAAACCGGGTAAAAACCAGGTAAAACTAGGTAAAACTAGGTTAAAAACCAAGTTAAAAACTGGGCTTAAAAAACTGAAATCTAAAAGCCAGTCTCTTATAATACATAACGGAACACCATATAGTCACAGTAACACCAATCTATAAAAAATTGTGCATGTCCTCTCCTGTATTAAGGCCATTCGGCATCTTGGTGTCTAATGTTAGAATATATTGGGACTCTAACTGACGAAGTTTCCTTTCTCTGTTACCTCCTCTGAGTGACTTTGCTACTGAATCTATTACAAAGTAGCTCAAGTCATTAAGATTGTTGTTATGTACAAGTTTAAAATGACGAGCGACAGGGTAACTAGAATCTGAATTAACTACTGCACGGAGATGTTGAAGTATACGATTAAAGACTTGCAGCTTAGTACTGCCCACATACTTTAGATGGCATGAACATTCCAATACATATACTGCAAATTCGGTTCTACGTGTAAACATCCCTTTAATTTTAATGGGTTTAGACTCGAAAGCAGTAGTGTATTCAGTAGTATTTTTTCCAAATTTGCAAGCTCGGCATGAGCTGCATTTAAAGAAACCTGTCCTTTTGGATAGCCAGTTACTAGAAGCATTCACCTCAGGGCTTGTTTTGACAAGTGCGTCCCTCATCGAGGGTGCACGTCTAAAGGTTAAAGATGGACGTTCTGGCAAAGTTTGAGACAAAGTTAAGTCTGTCATTACTATTGGCCAGTTTTTATATATGATTTTCCTTACTTGCTTTTCCTGGCTACTATAGATGGTTATCAGTCTCACTGAGTCACTCGATTTGGACAGATCATTTGAAATCTCAGGATTGGTAGGGGTGGTGTTAGTAATGGTGTTCCGTAAACATTCCTCTCTTGAATGGCTGTTGGCCTTCACCATGGCAGCCTTCAAATCTTTTGCTTTGTAACCACGGGCACTAATCCTTTGGAGAGCTTCCGTCTGACAGAGTTTGAGATCAGTGTCAGAGCTACAGATTCTCCTTATTCTTAAAAACTCCCCATACGGTATGCTTCTGATAAGATGGTTAGGGTGGGAGCTGCTGGCATGTAGTACAGCGTTACCAGCTGTGCTCTTTCTGTGGAGTTTAGTGTGTATAGCGTCATTTTCAACATACAATTCTACATCTAAGAACTGTACACATTGGTTACTTATGTTGGCAGTGAAATTCAAATTCAACACATTATTGTTAATGGTGTCAACAAAAGACTTGGCCGATTCAATAGACCCTTTCCAGATCACACAAACATCGTCTATAAATCGCCACCAGTGAAGTATATGAGCATCATACAGTTCCTTGTGGGTGTTTCTGAGGACATGCTCCTCCCACCAGCCAATGTGCAAGCACGCATAGCTGGGAGAGAAGCATGCCCCCATCGCCACACCATGTAGCTGTTGATGCACCTCTTTATTAAACATGAAATAATTATTCATGAGGCATAGCTCGATCATTTTCAGAAGCATGGCATTATGTTGGTAAAACTCAATACTGCATTGGCCTAAAAAATACTTCACCACTTCCAGCCCATCAGAATGATGAATACTTGTATAGAGGGAACAAATGTCCATTACAATAAACAGACAATCCTCATTCCATATAACAGTTTGTAGTTTGGACAGAAAGTGACCCGTATCTCTAATGAAGGAAGGAAGGTTCTCCACAAAGTCATGCAGAAAATAGTCCACATATTTCGACATGGGTTCTAAAAGGCTTTTCTGGGCCGATATTATTGGTCTCCCAGGTACTGGTGTAATGTTCTTGTGAACTTTGGGAATGAAATAGAGTACGGGCGTTATAGGGTGATCATTCTTTAAAAAGCAGTGTTCATTCTTACTTAGTAATCCCATTCGCTTCCATTGGGCCAGTTCTTTAAATATTGAGTCTTTGGTTACCCTGAGGTCATTAAAAGTAGCTTTTCTATAGCAAGACGTATTGTTAAGGTGACGTTGTGCTTCCTCCAAATAGAGGGCCCTAGGCCATAACACAATGTTACCTCCTTTATCTGCCTTATTAATAATCACATTGCCGTTATCTTGTAATTTTCGGATAAGGTTGGTATATTGTATTTCTGAATATTTTCTATGTTTCTGCTTATACAAAACCTTTTGATTTAGTTTCTTTAGATCTTCAATGACACAATCACTAAATGTGTCAATTGCATCTTTAGGCATTAGGGGGATAAAGGTCGAGGGCGGGCGAAAAGGGCTAGTTGAAGGACTATTTCCTCGGATGCCCATTTCTTGAAGCTCCTCTTGTGTAGAGCTAGTGATGTTTTCTTCATTCTGGGCCAATGAATGCATGGATCTGAGTACGCTTATATCAGATACTTGAAGGGTTGAACTAGTCACATCATATAGCGCAATTTGAGAGGCAGCTTCAGTTGCTTTATTCAATTTGAAGTGTTTGAGGAGCTTGAGTTTGCGGATAAACTTGAATACATCCACTCGGGTTTGCACATATTTGAAACCATTCACAGGGCAAAAAGACAGTCCCAATGAAAGCAATTCTAATTCTGCAACTGTGAGCTCTATATCCGAGAGGTTGATGACAGTGTTGTCTGGATTTTTAGGATTAATCATTGTTGGAGCCACCTCTTTGCTCTCCCCCCTCTCCCTCTGTTGTTGCCTCCTGAGTTTGCGCCTCTGTTTCCTGTGCTTGTTTCTCCTTCGCCGGCTTTCTTCACAGGGTTGCGTGGCCGCAATGTTTGGCGGTGATCTTGGATTAAAAAACCCAATTCTTCTGATGGCGAGAAGTTAGTGGGCAGCTGTGCCTGCAAGTTGCTTGCCCTGCTGTCATCAGAATCAGTGCTGCTGCCCGCAGAACTGATATCTGTGTTTGATAATTCAATGCCTGGTTGACTGGGTACAGAGATGCCAGAGGTTTTTGAAGCAAGTGCTTGCCTTTTCACCGTGTCAAATTTCCTCGAGAATGTAAAAACTCTGCCCATTTCATAATCTCGCTTGTCACGGGCGAATTTGAATATTTTACGTGCCTTTATTGTCTCTTCATGCTTTTTTAAGCTTACATCAATTTCCTCTCTGCCCTTTTTTTTTTTTTTTAATACACTTTTTATTTTATTTTTAAACAACAACCGGGTACCGGCACATACAGTACAAATTCACTATAGAAAATCCCCCCTCCAATACATACATTATCATTTTGACATTCACCTATAAATGGGGTTGGGATCTGTAGGAGAGTAGGATCTGCCTCTTATGTTGCCCCCACTTTTTTTCTGATGTTTACACTGGTTTCTGGCTATAGTCGGGCTGGGTCCCTGCTAATCAGGGCCCCAGCCTCTCTGTTCTCTCTAAACGACTTGGAGTGCACTCTAGGTGCACTAGTGATTGGATACTGTGGTACCTTATGAGTCCCTAGTATATGGTACCTTAGGTACCAAGGGCATAGGTACTTCACAGGCCTCCCAGGGGCTGAAGCATGTATTATGCCACCCCTGGGAAGCAGACTAAATCTGACACCACAGGTCTGCTACTGCAGCCTGGGTGAGGTGGTGCATGCACCCCTTACTGTGGTATGGGCTACCTATACCACTACATACATACACACATACAAACCTATGAGTCACTCCTATGGCAGGCCTTATTAATCCTGAAGGCAGAGTGCTTGGTTCTTATGTGGGAGGGTGTCCCTGCATGAGCAGAGCCCCTCTGCAGCGTTCAGAGATCCTTCTCTGATGCTGTTTGTAGTGCAGCCTGACCATATACTCTTAAGCGCATTATAACCTCGCGTTAAATGCTAACTTTGGGATGGCTGCACGGAAACATGTCGTGTTTGGTGTCAAACATCTTGGAATACTACCCCCGCCAGTTCTGGCGGCGGGGGTAGCATTCCACCCTTCTAGAGGGAGAGACATGTACACACCGGCCTAACCGGTAACTTCTTTCCAGAGCCCTGGCATCACAAGATGGATGCCACCAGTCACAGACACTGGGCTGCCCTCCTGCTGATGACCGAAACTCACAGTGGAGGAAGCCCAACAATAGATATCCTGTCGCAAGGGGGTGTGACCACCTCCCAGACAGGGTTTAGTGTATTGGGGCTGGGTGGGTGCACTCTTAGAGTGCTTTGAAGTCCTGCACTGGGGGAGCAGAAGGCTCCTCTGTGCATACCCCAGTTAAAACCGGCTCAGGGGCTACCTGCCCCTGCTCTGGTGCGAAACTGGACAAAGGGAAGTGGGTGTAGCCACCCACTCCCCTGACCCTCCCATAGGTGGGGTCATAGAGCTAGTCCCTCCCTTCTTTTTAGTATAAGAGGGGAACCTGTGCATTGCAACCCAGATCTCCCTGGATGATGCTCTACAGAAGAATCCTGGACCTTTGACGTTCCACTACCTTTGGAAGACTGAAGAATCTCCCTTGGAGTCAAGGAGTGACTCCCCTGCTTGGCAGGCACCAAAAACTACAACGATGGTCACAAACTACGCTGCTCCCGCCGGAGCCTGAAGTCCCTGCAGCCCAGGAAGAGGATTTCCTGACTTCTCCAAGACCATCGTGAGTCCCCAGCGAAGCTGAGGCAAGTGGACCCCATGAGCGACGAGGAACCATAGCCCCTGGGTACTGTGCACTATTGTCAAGTGCAACCCCTTCATGACGTTCTACGAACTTGTGCTTTGGACCACATGTGGTCCCAGCCTCTAGCATCGATCCCTCCCGAATTCAGAGGCCTACACCGTCCTGAGTGACCGTGGGCCCCTGTTGAGTGGATCCTCCCGAGGTGTCTTCGCGATCCCCTGCCAGCCGGCTTGTGGGTCCCCAGAAGACTTTCCAAGGAAACCAAAGGGCTCCACTTGTTGCTCAAGGCCTGCCCTGACCTACCCTTGCTGGGTAAGTCCCCCAGACCTTGCTAGTCTGCACCATTGACTTTTCCTCATCACCACGAGACTTGCTGCTACCAAGGCTTGTTGGCTCCAATCGAGTCGCCGACACCTCAGTAAGCTGCAGACGTCGTGGGACACACTGAATCCAGCTCCTGGTCATCATCGACACTGCCTGGACCACGTGGTCGAAGAGTCAAGACACCCATGAACGACCCGAAGCTGTCGACGACGGTGGGCATTCATCTTCCTTGCCCAGAGTCACTGCCAAGTGACTGTGAACACTGTCCCCTCTGCTTTCAGGTCTTCCTCCTTCCGAATCCAGGCTTGGATTCCAACGGACACTTCTTCTGTCGTCGCAAGCAGCAAGTCTTCATTGGTTCCCATTGAGAACGACGCCGCGACCCGACACCAAAGGACACCTATGCACCAGGCTCCCCTGGGTGAGGTAACTTCAGCACTACAGTGCTCCTGTGGGTGTGGGCCCTAGAACTACTTACCCTGTAAGTGGCTTGCTTGTAGCTACCCTAGAAGTGCCCTAAAACTCCTATTTTCCCCGTGCGATTATCGCACTGGCTCGTACAGGGCTCGCGTCTGTGTTAGACACATCGTGTCCAACTCCCTTGTAACTCTATCAGTATCCGCGTCCTTCGACTCGTACTGACCGATCGGTGTATTCGCCTCGAACACGCCAGGGACCTGTAACATTAATAACGCAATCGCGTTCTCTCGCATAGACTCGTACAGGACTCGCACCAGTGTCTGAACACCGCGTCCGTCCCCTGTGGGTCTCCTACAACTACCTGGGGTGGTTCTTTGGGGTCCCTCGATTCTAAATGCTCTAGACCACGGTCTAGCCAAGATAAGATTGTGATATTTACTTGTGCTAAATTATTTTGATAAAACCTTGACTTGTACATATGTTCCTGGCTTCTAATCTCATAAAGAGATTAGTAGAGAGTTGTTTATTAATAAATACATATATATTTGATATATATACCGGTGTGGTGTCTTTTCATTTGGTGATTCAAGAGATTGTGTGGTAAAACAAGCTGCTTTACATTCCTCCAAGACTTAGCCTGAAGGCTGCTCTCCACAGCTACCACTAGGATAGCTTTCTATAAAGGTTGTCTTAAACCTACCTACCATAAGAGTCGAATTGGACTGGTGCAAGGTGTCGACTTTAATTAGTGAACAGCATATACCAGGCCAACTTCTCACAGGATCCTTACAGAATACTACGTTCATACAAGTTCTAATCGCCAATAAGAGATAACGCTATCCAGAGAACTCAAACATATTGCAACAGGTGGCAGGGGCCTGGAGATAGCAAAAATACTACACCTAAGGGGGAGAAGCCAGCACCTCTGCCGTCAACTGTGCCATCAGTGTTCGCCTTTCTTTCTGGAGCTCCACAGTCGGGGTGATGCAAATGTCCGCTCTGTACTTATTCCATTTTCCCCATTTCTGATCCCATTTCTTGGGGCAACCCCGTCCCTTAAATACTGACTTTTCTACAACCATTGCGGTGTCCATATCCTTTGCCCAATCACCCAGGAGCGGGACCGCCTCAAACCCCATTTTTGCGCAATATTCCGTTTCGCAATGATAAAGCCCATTGAAGCCCAAGCCTGTTCAGCCTGCGTAAGGTCAGTCACCCCCCAAATATTAAGCAGGCATAGGTGGGGAGATAACCCAAGGGATTTGCCTCCCACCCTCTCAAGTTGGCGGGCAATTTTCCCCCAGTAACCCTGGATATGTGGGCATTCCCATAGAATGTGGATGAAAGTACCCTCTTGATTACACTGTCGGAGGCAAAGCGGATCAGGGCATCTACCAAGTTTGAACAGTAGTTTAGCATCAAAGTAGACCCGATGGAGGATCTTGAGCTGGAGGAGTCGCATGCGCATGGGAATGGCAACTTCCCGAGGTGAGGCCAGTGCGTCCCGCCACGCGTCGTCTTCCATCTCTCCCAGGTCCCTCTCCCAACCCACCCTTAATTTTTGCATCGGGTCTGCGCGATTATTGACCAGTTTTTGTAGGTGAGTGAGATGGCCTTGCGGTCCATGGGATGCAACAACAACCGATCCTCTAGAGGGGAAGAGTCAGGGAGGGGGCCGTCCCTCGGCAGGGCGGAGGATACAGCGTGGCTGATCTGCAAGTATCTAAATGTCTCGGACTGAGCCAATTGGTATTGTGCCTGAAGTTCTGCAAATGAGGCCAGCCTCCCCTTAACCCAGATATCTCTTACCGTGGATATCCCAATTATATCCCATTTGTCAAACCCTGGACAGTTGCTGAGGTGACCCAGAACATCAGGTTCCCATAGAGGAGTCGCTTTCGTCAGACGCTTGTGCCATCCCAACTTTCTGGTGACGCCGTGCCAGATCTCGACCGTACGCGCCGTGGGGCCGGTTAAGTTGAGTGTGCGGGGATTGGCATAGAGTGCTCTGTTATATCCGCCCCGTCCCATGAGCCAATGATCTGTGCGGAAATTGGGCTCATCGTGGGGTTCGAACACCCATCTATTGACTGCGATCAACTGGGACGCTTGATAGTAAAGTCTTAGATCCGGTAAACCAATGCCCCCGTCATACCATCCCATGGTGAGCTTATTCATTGCTATGCGCGGCGTACGGTCTTCCCACAGCAAGCCCCGTAATACACCGTCGACTTGAGAAAAATAAGAATCTGGGATCGGGTTGGGGTATTCTGCAAGGCATAAAGAAAACGCGGAAGTGCGAGCATTTTGAACAAGGACGCACGCCCCAGGAGAGTCAGAGGGAGAGAGCGCCAATGTAGGGCGTCGGATTTGAAGCACTGAAGAGGCCCAAGTAGGTTTTGTTTGAAGAAGAGATCAGCGTCTGGAGTGACAAAAATGCCAAGATACCGAAAACCCCGGGGAGCCACTGGAATCTCATAGCCCCGAGGACTCGCCGGGGGAGCACCCCACAACGCATACATCTGGGACTTGGACCAGTTTATCCGATATCCAGAGTGGGCACCAAAGATGTGAAAAATATGGAGCACCCGTCGCAGCGTCCGTGCGGGGGAAGCCAGGTACAGGAGGATATCGTCAGCATAGAGCGAGATGCGGTCCTCGTGGTACGACGTCCATTTAAGCCCCCGTATACCCGGATCACCCCGGACCCACACCGCAAGCGGCTCCAAGACAAGGGCAAAAAGCAACGGAGACAAGGGACAGCCCTGCCTCGTGCCCCGATGAAGTGTGAAAGTGGCGGAGCGATGATTGTTAACAACAACATGTGCAGTAGGTTGAGTGTATAATAGTCGGATCCAGCGTATCAGTTTGGGTCCGAACCCCAGGCGAGTCAAAACGGCAAAAAGAAAATCCCACTCTATTGTATCAAATGCCATAGAGGCATCCAATGATAACAGGATCGCGTCTTCCTCTATGGTGTGGATCCTACCAAGAACCCCATGCACCCGTCGCAAATTCTGGGCCGTGTTTCTCCCCGGCATAAACCCTGATTGATCCGGGTGGACCAGATCAGTAATATAGTGGAGGAGTCTATTCGCCAAGAGTTTGGCCAGGATCTTGGCCTCGACCGTCAAGAGGGATATGGGGCAGTACGATTTACAATCTTAAACAAGTTTATTCGGTTTATAGATAACCACATTAGGCGCAGTTCGGATCTCTGCGGGGAGGATACCCGACTCGAAACAATCAGTATATAAATTTAACAGGTGAGGAGCCAGCAAAGTCGACATGGGTTTAAAAAGCTCAACGGGAAGCCCATTAGGACCCATAGCCTTACCGGACCGGACATCTTGTATAGCCTTTTGAACCTCTGTCACCGTAATGTCTGCCTCCAAGGTCTCTCTGTCTTGTGAGGAAATAGTAAGAACGTCAATAGTATCCAGGAGGTCAGCCGACAGTGGGGCCTGAGATGTGGGCGAACTAGTGTAGACCTCCTCATAATAGATCGCAAAGGTGTCGGCTATTTGTTGAGGGTCGGTGAGGAGTGGACCCTGAGAATTAGCTATCGCGTGTACCCACGTAGCAGCCTGTTCCCTTCGTTCAAGCCACGCCAAGAGCTTGCCTGTTCGTTCACCCTGATCATAGATCCTGTGCTGGGAAGCCAGAGAACGTGCCGCGGCGTCCTCAAAGAGAAGCTGTCTATAATCCTGTCTCTTGATCGCAAGGCTATGGTATGTCATGTGGTGTGGATCTCAGGCGACCGACTCCTCCAGATCTGATATATCCGCCTCTAGTTCCAGTGCTCTCTTAGAACGTTCCGCCCTGTGTCCCACCATTAGTGACAGTGCCCTGCCCTTTATGACTGCCCCGAAAGCCCCCCATAGTGTCACTGCAGAGTCGACAGAGCCTATATTCTCAGCAAAATAATATTCGCGGTCTTTACGGAGAGCCTCTTTGATATGTGGGATTCTTAGTGCCCGCGGCTGTATGGCAATGGAACAGGGGCGTCCCCCACGATGGAATCCCAAGGTCGCTAGGACGGGAGAGTGGTCGGAGATCCCGCGGGCCAGGCAACTGGACCTCGTAAAAACATGAACATCATGGGCGTGAGTAAACATGTAATCTATCCGCGATTGGCTACCATGCACTCCTGATTGAAACGTGAAGCGGTTGTGCAACGGATTGAACCACCTCCAAATATCCACAACCCCCAGGGCAGTCGCGAACTCCAACAAGTGTGAGCCTCTCGGTGGGTCCCCTCGGGGCGGGAGACGGTCCAGAGACCCATCCATCGTGAGATTGAAATCCCCCCCAACACCAACACCCCAAATGGCAGGTCCAACAGCAGGGTACCTAAGTCATGCAGTGTCGGGCGTTGCAGTCCAGGGGGGGCATACACAGAAACAACGTTAATGACACGTCCCTCCCAGGAGCCTGTTACTGCGGCGTATCTGCCCTGAGGGTCAGTCCAGGTGTTATGGACGATATAGGGACAACCCTTCCTGAGCAAAATCCCCACCCCCCTGGAACCTGAGGTGAAGCCAGAATGGGCCACCATTCTGTACCCCTTCCTATTCAGGGCCCCACAGGAGTTCCCAACCAAGTGTGTCTCCTGTAGTAACACCAGATCAAGCTCATTACGCTTAATGTATTGCAGCACGATACCCCTCTTTATTTTGTCCCCCAATCCATTAACGTTCCACGTGGACAAGTTGAGTGTTAAACCTTGTGTCATCACGTCAATTCAACGGGAATCGATTGGTGTCGGGTAATCAAGCATGGCCGAAGGCGGCTTAGGTGGGTGTCACATATGTCAATAACAGCATAACTAAATATGAGATTGGAGAGTTCAACAGTAGAGTGTACCGGTACCAAACACAAAAGAAACAAAATGAACAATCCCCCCAGAAGGAACCCCCCCCACCCTGCCTCCCTGCAGAACGGGCCTGAAACCACCCGCCACCCCAAACGTGCAGAGCGCCTGTCGCCCACCCTCATCAACTTCGGGGACGTGTACAACCCCACTCCCTAAAGCATTAGATAATGAATCAAATCACCAGCCCCGGCCCCAACACCCCAAGAATAAAACATACATCAGCCTAATTCGACCTTCAAAGAAAAGATGATTACGATGACCTGTGCGTCAAAGTTTCAGCAAGCACCAAGGCAGTCATATCAGAGCCAAAAGTACATCTAGCAACCCCTGGAGATGGGGGAAGCCACGACCAAAAAATATAACATTAGCCCCATCAGGTCATTACAGATAAAGAAAACATCGTGCAGGCCTCTAGGGGAGGTCAGTCTTACGTGATCACCCCGTGGGGCTTTGGGAACTCGCCTCAGAAGGGGGCGGAGATCGAGGTTGCTGTCGCCACTCGTTGAGTTCCCCAGCGTTCGGTGTCGATTTGTGAGACTTCTTACCCACCGTGCGCCAGCCTTCAAGCCAGTCCCAGGCCTCCTCAGGACTGGTGAAAAACCACAGTTTGCCATCCGATTCAATTCTAAGTTTCGCAGGGAATAACATGGCATATTTGATCCCCTGATCCCTGAGCGCCCGTTTCACTTCCAGGAAGCTCCAACATTGTTTCTGGACTCTCAGGGTGAAGTCCGGGAAAAATGACACTTTACTGTTCTCAACAGTCAGTGGGGGTGCCACCCTTGCAGTTTGTAGGATCAGGTCGCGATAGTTGAAAACTTGGGCAAGAAGCGGACGGGTGGGGCTCCCGGTTTGGGCGTGCCTCCAGGCACACAATGGGCTCGTTCAATAGAGAAGCATTTGGATAGGCCCCTTGGCTGCAGACGCTTCAGGATGAGCTCCTCGACATAGAGGTCGGCCGTTGGCCCCTCCGCCCGTTCCGGAATGCCCAAAATTCGGATATTATTGCGCCGCATTCTACCTTCATACTCGTCGAGTTGAACTGCAAAGGCCTCATGAGAAGAACGCAGCTCGGCTACCTGCTTCTTGAGGAGGGTGGTGTCAGTTACCAGATCCGTTGTGGTGGTCTCAATGGTAGTGACACGATCGGCCATTTTTCGCATGTCCTCCCGTATGAGGGCCACCTCCGTTGCGACCGTATCGATTCTGTTCTCAAGAGAGGTCCGCACAGTGGTAATAGCCGCAAGGAGGTCTTTATTAGTGGGCTCCGAATTATCATCATGGGCCCCAACATTGCCCTGTTTGTCCTCGTGGTTCTTCTGCCATGCGAACTTATCCAGTTTGGCTTGCGTCACATTACGCCCACTCCGGCCTGTCGCCATGTTGGTTCTGCGAGAAGGGAGCCATGAAGGGGTAGGATGCAGGAGCCACTCACCGCCGCCTGCCGTGGGACACCCCACACAGCCTGTCGGCTCTAGCATGTGCCTCCCTCGCCCCCCGATAGCTCAGCACTGGAAAACACCCCTCAGGCTCAACTGGGGGCAAAGATCAGTCGCCACGAGCAGCTCTTGTATGGTGGGACCTCTGGTACCCTGCGCGTCAAGCTGGGCTGGTAACAATCTGGCTGTCGAGCCCAAAGAGATCCTCAGATATTTCCGTCGTGGACAACACACCAGCCCCCTTGCGCAAAGTATGAGGTCGTCTGAGTAGCGCACTCGAGCGCCTGACTGGACACCAGCACCACAGGCAACACCAGTGAATCACTGCCAGGGCGGAGTCAGTCAAGCGTGGCCCACCAGTCAAAAGAGGATCGGCTGGTCCCTACCTGCAGGCCCGCACTACATGCGGGACATGGCGAAAGTCAAGGCGGCCCAGGAGACCTCGGGGCCCGCGGCGGTGGCGGTGTGGGCTTCCTCGAGGCAGATAATCGTTGCACAGTCCAATCACCCCCAGCGGTGCTGCAATCTGCTTAAAAAGGAGTTCGGCGGGGGCACGCAAAGACCCGAGGCCTCGTGGCCCGATGGAGGTACGGCGGCACTGGAAAGGCGGTAGAAAGCAGAGATAGGGCAGATTCTCCCCCACTCGCATCGTCTTCAAGTCAGCTACAGTGCCCCAGCAGAAGGTCCAAGTACCTTATAAACAGCTCCAGGCACAGGGCAGTTCAAACAGAAAGCTCGACACTTCGCCGACTAGGCCGCATCTGCGGCATCGCGTTGCTCTCCGCTGCAGCAAAGCCGCACTTCCTGTCGGCCCAGCCGCGTCTAGTGAAGCCGGCGTCTGGAGCGCCTCCCAACAATGTCGCCCGATTGGACTCAATTTCACACAACACCCTGGGCAGCAGCGCCAACGATCGTAGATTCACTCGGGGCAAAGATCAGGCCGGGGCAGATAGCATTAGATGGATTTATCGGGAGTGGCACGACGGAGCTCAGCTACCGTGCGGCCATTCCCGTCGATAGTTGGCCACTCCCCCCCTCTCTGCCCTTTTTAATTAGACCTTTTTGCTCATGAGCTTCCAGTAACTGGTTGATTTTGTCAATTTCCTTTAGAATCTCGATCCTAAGAGATATTAGCGAATATAGCACAGGGCACTTTCCTTTGAGAGAAATTATGCACATGTCACTTTAATTAGGATATTTGGCACTGTCAATTTAATGTTTTTGAAACTTTACGTGGCTGTAGAAATGGAAACAAAAATGGCGGCAACATTAGGTTTGACAAAGACCGCGGTTGCGTTTGAAAAGCATTACCTGTGTGTTGTAGCCACAATAAAGCCCTTTATTGTGAGCCTGAGTGTGCTGCAGCCTGTTTTTATTTGTGAGCAGGCACATTGAGGAGATGTGACTTCACCGCCGATGTCGAATTCCTGCACACCCTCTCGGTTAGGTGCACTGCGGATATTAGAAAAAAAGGCATTGCTGTACTTGGTACACACCGTGGAGCCCCCATCAAAGTTGAAAACAAGCAGACAGAATTGACGTGGCGCCGTGATTCGGATGCTGTCTGGGAGAACGGTAAACCACAAGTCAGTAGTTTCAACAATAGCGGGGTGAGAGGAGAACGGCATGCAGCCATACAGCGGGACACTTGTATTTTGGGGCGTGAGTGGCTACTTTGTTGCAAGGCATGGAGTGGCTTAAGGAATACGAGAGTGCAGCTGAGAAGCTATTCAGCGATGTCGACATCTTGGATGATGCCAGCGAATTAAATGTGGAGAGCAATATGATTATATGACGAAACCAAAAGAGTGCAAAGATTTATTAAAGGCGCTCAAGAAGCTAATTAAGTGTGAAACATCTAAATGTAATGTAATGTAATGTAAATGATTCTTATATAGCGCATACTGTCACCCTACGGGTATCCTGGCGCTGTGACTGGCAAAATCAACATTGGAGCCTGTGAGCATCTTACCCAGGAAAACATTTTTGGGGGTCATACCCTACCTGGGAAACAGCCAGGTTTTTAGCTGCTTTCTAAATAGGGGCAAAGATTGAATTTGCCTAATATCTAAGGGAAGTTCATTCCACAGCCGAGCGGCTGCTACACCGAATGCTCTACCCCCCGACTTCATTTTCTTAATTCTTGGGATGCTCACTAAGTGTGCATTTGCTGACCGAAGGTCTCTCGCAGGGACATACCATAAAAATTTCCTCTGTAAGGGTTTAGGGCCCATTCCGTGTAGTGCTCTAAACACGATGCACATGGATTTAAATTGTATCCTTTGGCAGATCGGTAGCCAGTGGAGATCTTTCAAGGCCAAAGAGAGTGAAGAACTACGCTGCCTGTTTAAAGCCAACTTAGCTGCAATTGACTGGATCCTTTGTAGCTTCTGAAGTAGTGACTTTGGCTCCCCAAATATAGTGAGTTGCAGTAATCTAGTCTGCTCAGGATTATACACCTCACAATTTGGGGTCTGATGGCGGTTGGTAGTAGCGGCAAAATTCTCCTCAGAGCTCTGAGCAGAGAGAAACATGTACCAACTACTTTGGTGACTTGTGATTCTAGCTGGAGATTATCATCCAGCAGAACTCCCAAATTACGCACCGTTTTAGCTGGCACTACAGGTTTATCTGCTGGTGTTATTTGGAGCTCTATGGGGAAAGGCCGAGCAATCCTAGACGTGGAGCAATATACGATCTCCGTTTTTCCTCCATTAAATTGTAGGGAATTATTCCTGAGCCAATTTGCGGTATTCTGCATACATTCCTGAAATATATCCAGGGTGATTGCCTGATTCCCTTCTAAATAAAACACCAATTGCGTGTCATCTGCATAATTTACAAGATCCACGCCAAAGGATCTAATAATGGAGATGAGAGGGCGCAAGTAAATATTGAACAAAATCGGACTTATCGCCGAACCCTGTGGCACCCCATGACACATGGGGATTTTTGGAGACGTAAAGGGGGGCATTGAAACTGCCTGTTGTCTATCAGTCAGATATGATCGTAGCCATTTCAGTGCCAGGCCTTTTACCCCAATTTCCTCTAGTCTGTTCAGCAATATGCTGTGGTTCACCGTATCAAATGCGGTTGACATATCCAGTAGTACCAATATACTCGAGTTACCATTGTCAGCACGCATCCTCAGGTTATCTAGTACTGTCACTAGAGCGGTCTCCGTTCCGTGTCCCGGGCGAAACCCAAATTGGGCCTCGTCTAGCAGATAGTTTTCTTCAAGAAAAGAGAGAGAGATTTGCTAACTGCCCGCTCCAGTATCTTAACCGGATAGGGGAGGAGGGAGATAGGCCTAAAATTGGCTGGGCAGAGAGGGTCCAGTGTAGGTTTCTTAAGCAGTGGAGTCACCACTGCCTGCTTCCACCCCTCAGGTACTACTCCCTGTTCAAGGGATTGGCAGCAGATATGCCATAGTCGTGGGAGGAGGTCAAGTTTAAATTCTTTCCATATCCTCTGCGGGACAGGGTCCAGAGGTGAACCAGAAGAGACACTCAGCGCTAATAAATTAAAAACTTCTTCTGTGGGTGTTTGAAAGTACCAAAGTACCGCAGGACAGTCATTATCACTGTCTTTGACCTGTGGCTTTGTCACTGATGTATCCAGTAGTACTTTTTCCGGCTCCGGACTGATATTGTTATTAGGCTTCAGCCCACTGGGTGGGAAAGCACATTTCTATCGTGGTACCTAGAAGTTGGCCGCTATCCCAGAGAGTTGCGAATTCTTATTACTCCCACTTATGAAAATCTGAATCTGGACATGTTGAGAGAGTGGGCAGAAAATAATGCAGACTCATCCAAGAGAATGCTGGCAATCCTAAATAAATATGCTTACATTGATCTGCAAGTATTGCTGAAAGAGATTGACACTCTCTCTGACCAATTAAGCAAATTACCAGAGCAAGAAACAATTAAGAAATTACAGGCAGAAGTGCAAGAAGTGCAAGAAAGAGTGAAAAAATATGAACAAACTATAAAAGAACGCAAAGTTGTCAAGCTTAGGAGGGACAAACTTGACTACCAGAGGGGTCAGATCTTCACCTTCTCAAAACGTTTTGAAAGCATCCGACACCAAAGATTGTCAGTAAGACTTCAAGGCAATGCTGTACAGAATAATGAGGAAACTGGTTAAAAAATTAGCTCTGAAGTGAATAGGGATAAAGAAGATACACGTCAGATGAATATCTGTGGAATGAACTTCGTTTTTTACGTTGGGACAAAAATACAAATACAAATTTAAGACTCCTGAGAGGCCAAGAAATAACTTTTCGAGGAGGAGGAAAAGGCAGAGGAAGAACAGGCTGTCATGGAGAGCAAGTTGCCAACAAAGTAACCAACAAAAAGAACAATTGAACAATGACAATGTAAACATCAATATAGTGAACTTATCTGACCATGAATTAAATGCAGAGGAAATGAAAACTCTTTCTCGTCGTCTATCTTATTGTGCCCCAGAGAATATGGATTATGTTCAGACCAGAATAGATTGTTTTAAATTTATCAGAAAATTAAGGTTGGCAAAATATTTTGACACCAGAAGGACACTTGCATGGCAAAATTTTGAACTGAATGAAGACTCAGACAACCTGTTAATTTCTGATTTCAGTCTATTAAGTGATCTGGACAGTCTCTCAAGAGGGTACATGAGTGCAACAGCAGATGATTCTCTGATCAGGGAACAGGGTCTATATGTATGCGGAAGGCTGGAGACACCTTTCAGACCGAGGTCAGTCTTTTGACCTGTTGTCCAAAAAGACTCCATAGATTTATTTTCTGATTTGGTGGTACAATATTTAAAGGAACTGTATGTCACCCAGAATTGCAATGTATTAACAAGTGCATATAAAAATTGGTGGCCAAGCTACGTTCACAATCTGACATAGTAGTAGGGAAGGCAGACAAAGGCGGGAATATAGTCCTTTGGCCACTTGCTATGTACCAGGATGAGGCAATGAGTCAATTAAATGACAGGCAATGCTATTTGAAAATTGACAAAGGTACACTTCAAGACATCATTATTAAATTCCATCTGGATATGGCTCACTGGAAGTCAATAGGGCTCATTTCACAAGCAGAATTCAGGTTCCTTAAAGTGAAGTCACCCATTACGCCAATCATGTATCTTATACCTAAAATTCCCAAAAATTTGAATGTGCCACCTGGCTGTCCAATCATATCGGCCATAGGCAGTTTATTTGAAAACACTTCAAAATATTTACACCATTTTTTACAGGACCCAGTTAAGAACTTGTCAGCCAGCACCAAAGATACAGGGGACTTTTTAAAAAAAATGTATGATATCGATTGGGAGGAAGACTATGTAATGATGACTTTGGATGTCTCCTCCCTGTACACGAGTATTTCACACACAGATGGCATTAGGGCAGTTCAGTATTTTCTAAGTTCCCGGCCATTAACCCTATACAAACACACTGAAATGCTGTTGAGCATGTTAAGTTGGTGTTTGCGAAACAACATATTTCTCTTTGGAACAGATCTTTATCAACAAGTGAGGGGGACAGCCATGGGCACCTGCTTTGCCCCCAGCTATGCAAATTTGCATATGGGCTGGTGGGAGGAGCAGGTTCTGGCAACCCAATATGCCCAAGAGATGACAGACAATGTGGTCATTTGGTTCCGCTATATTGATGACTTGTTTGTCACATGGCTTGGCAGCAAGTTGTCAGTAGAGAATTTTGTGAAGAGACTCAATAGGCATTAATTCAATTTGCATTTTACGTCATATCTTAGCAAGAGGGAAGTGCAATTCTTGGACCTAATGACCTATGTAGTAGCTGGAAAAGTGCATAAATAAACATTTCGAAAGAGCACTGCAGGTAACATGTTACTGCATGCTTGGAGTTTCCATCCTACCAAATTAAAGAACAGTATCTCTTACGCAGAGAATTTATGTATGAGAAGAAATTGCAGTAGTCCGGAACAGCTTTATAAAGCAGAGACTGAATTGAATGAAAGATTTGAGTTGCGAGGCTACAATAAAGCTATTCTAGAAAAGGCAAAAAATAAAGCAAATTCAAAACCTAGGGAACAGTTAATCTTCACAGATAAAAACAGTAAAAGGTTCTTTCTGATCAGCAAGATCAAAAATGTTGTTTTATTACTGGGTACAGTTTGCAGCATCTAAAGATTAGAGCCATTCTTCAAAAGCATTGGCATTTGGTGCACAGTGATCCCATCTTAGGGCCGAAGACACAAAATAGACCCCTCATCACTTTTCGCAAAGCAAAATCGATGAGGCAAGATCTTGAGGTTAATGGTCCGGGCACAGAACAAGAAACATGGTTGAGTAGTAGTAAGGGATTTAGACGATGCCATAAATGCAAATCATGATGTCAATACTACAGAAGTGCCCATACCTTTTACAGATAGAAAGTGGAAAATCATGAAACCTCTGAACTGTAGAAGTGAGTTTGTTGTATATGCCCTAAGATGTAGTTGTCTTAAGCTTTATATAGGTAGCACAATTTTGTGTGCACACCAACGCATTTTACAGCATGTCAGAGGCATCAAAAATAAAGATTAGACATACCCAGTAGCGAGACATTTTGAACCGATACATGATAGCAACGTAATAAAGGGGGACCCAAAACGCATTTTTCCCAATGTTAAGTCCATGGGGAATTTTTCATTTTTTGAACACGACTACAGCCCAAACTGCTGAAAGTAATACACAAAATTTGGCAGAAACAAGATGTTGGTCCAGAAAGCGTGCTTTTTGTGATTTGGTGTAATTCCGTTCAGTGGTTTTTGAAATATATATCTTTAAAAAATATAGATATCTGGGGACACGAGTCCTTGCAGTATACTCGCGAATCCTACTAAAATTTGATTCGCTGCCAACATTTCACCCAGGAAGTATTGGCAGCCATCTTGGGACTCGGCTTGAAGCTGAGTCCCAGAAAAAAAGTTTAAAAAAAGAAAAGGGGGCAGGGTTTGAATACCATATGTGAGAAGTTGGCCTGGCATATGCTGTCCACTAATTATAGTGGGCACCTTGCACCAGTCCAAACAACCCCTTATTGGAGATAGGTTAAAGACAACCTTTATTGAAAGCTATCCTAGTGGTAGCTATGGAGAGCAGCCTTCAGGCTAAGTCTTGAAGGAATGTAAAGCAGCTTGTTTTAACAGTCTATAATCTCTTGAGTGACCAAATGAAAGAGGACCACACCAGGTATATATTCAAAATATATGTATTTATTACTAAACACACCCCTCTAGTCTCTTTATGAGGCTAGAGTTCGAAGTACATAAATTATAAGTTAGTTATCTACAGTAATAGCACAAATACACGTTTGAGCCCCAGGGGCGTACCAAACCATATACCAATAAAGTGGTATAAGAACCACGCCTGAGCTAGACACAAGGCCTAGAGCCTGTAGAAGTGCTTGGACCACAAGGAACCACCCAAGGCAGTGACACAGGGGACCCACGGGGGACGCGTGCAGTGTATGAACACAGCCGCGAACCACCGTTAACTTCTATGGGGAAAGTCGCGATTAGAATTTAAAAGAAAAGGGACACTTAGAGGAGGACTTGGAGCAAACCCTTTGAGAACTAGGCTATTCTAGTGTCAATACCCATGGGAGCACCGGAGTACTCGAGTTACCTCATCCAGGGGAGCCGGGTGCATAGGTGTCTTTCGGGGTCGGGTTTCGTCGTCGCTTTCGATGGCGATCTGCTGCAAAGTGCTGCAAGTCGAAAGTGTTCGGGTGGATCCAAAGGTGGATCGAAGATCTGAAGAACCTGAAAGCAGAGGGGACAGAGTCTGGGTCAATAGCCAGTGACCAGGAAGGCGATGAGCAGATGCCCACCGATGTTGAGTGCTTCAGGTAGGTTGATGGTCATCTTGACTCTTCAGCCACGAGGTCCAGGAGGCGTCGATGACAACCAGGAGCTGGATTCGAGCTGTCCCACAACGTCTGTCGATTGCAGGGGTGTCGGCGACCGGATTGGACCCAACAAGCCTTGGCAACGGCAAGTCTCGTGGAAATGGAAGAAGGACGATGTTGCAGACCAGCAAGGTCTGGGGGACTCACCCAGCAAAGATAAGTCAGGGCACGCCTGGAGCAACCAGGGAGCCCAAGCAGAAAAAGATTGGCCTTCGGGAGGGCCTACTAGCCAACGGACTAGCGACCGCAAAGGAGCCTCGAGATGATGCACGTGGAGCTAGCTCACAGGACACTCGTAGAGTGGAGGCCAGTGATCTTCGGTGCAGTTGGTGCTGGAGGCTGGGGCTACTCGGAGCCCAAAGCATGACTTCGTGGGAGACCCAGAAGAGGATGCACTTGCAAATGCGTTCAGTGTCCAGGGGTCACGGTTTCACGTTACCCACGACAGCTACGGGCCTCAGCTTTGCTGGAGACTCAGGGCAGCCTCGGGGAAGTTTGGAAATCCACCTCTGGTGATGCAAAGACTTCAGCGTCCGACGGGAGCTTCAGCGATGCAGACCGGACAATTGCTTCTTTGGTGCCTGCCAAGCAGGGGAGTCACTCCTTGACCCCAAGGGAGATTCTTCAGTCCTCTAATCTTGAAGTAGAGTGTCGAAGGTCCAGGATTCTGTGTCAGAGTTTCGTCCAGGTAAATCTAAAGTCCTAAGGACTGGGGTCCCATACTTATACTAAGGTAGGGGGTTGGACATACTCTGTGGCCCCACCTATGGGAGGGTCAGGGCAGAGGGGTGGTTACACCCCTTTCCCTTTGTCCAGTTTCACGCCAGAGCAGGGGCTGGAAGCCCCTGAGCCGGTTTGAACTGGGGTATGCACAGGGACACCAAATGTGCCCCCAGTGCAGGACTTCAAAGCACCAGAGAGTGCTCCCGCCCAGCCCCAATACACACTATCCTGTCTGAGGAGAGGAGGTGGTTACACCTCCCTGGGACAGGAAACCTATTGTCCAGGCCTCCCCTGCCAGAGTTTCGGTCAGCAGCAGGAGGCCAGACTCGTGTCTGTGGCAGCGGCATCCATTTTGTGATGCCAGGGCTCTGGAAAGTCAGTACCGGGCATACCGGTGTGTACATGTCTTTCCCTCTAGAAGGGTGGTATGCTACCCCCGTCGCCAGAACTGGCGGGGGGGGGTAGTATTCCAAGATGTTTGACACCAAACACGACATGTTTCCGTGCAGCCATCCCAAAGTTAGCATTTAACGCGAGGTTATAATGCGCTTAAGAGTATATGGTCAGGCTGCACTACAAACAGCATCAGAGAAGGGTCTCCGAACACTGCAGAGGGGCCCAGCTCATGCAGGGGCACCCTCTCACATAGGAACCACGCACTCTGCCTTCAGGATTGATAAGGCCGGCCATAGGAGTGACTTATAGGTTTATATGTGTGTGTATGTATGTAGTGATATGGGTAGCCTATATCACAGTAAGGGGTGCATGCACCACCTTACCCAGGCTGCAGTAGCAGACCTGTGGTGTCAGTTTGGATGGCCTTCCAGGGGTGGCATAATACATGCTGCAGCCCCTGGTAGGCCTCTGAGGTACCTATGCCCTGGGTACATAGTATACCATATACTAGGGACTTATAAGGGCACTCCAGATTCCAATCAGAGATGTGCCTAAGGCACATGGAAACCATTTTAAAGAGGAAGCAGCTAGGCTGGGGTTCTGATTAGCAGGGCCCCAGCCAGACTAAGGTCGAAAAACAGTGAAGCATCAGCAAAAAGTGGGGGTACCCATGTGAAGCAGATCCTACTCTCCTACACCATATTCCCCAGATATAGTAGGGGGGTCTCTCAAGGACCCTGCTGTGGCTAAAAAGCATTTATTTTTTAAGTGTTTCAGTAGACTTGTGGGTGAATCCGTGGAAAAATAAAAAAAAATGAAGCATGGGCTCCCGCGTTTTGTTTACTTTAGGCCCCGAGTGGGCCAGATCCCGGCTATTCAAAGCCCCTGAGACCACCACCTCCATGGGGCATGATATAAATATATGCGGGGGAGCCTCGCGGCTACCCCGCTGCCTAGAGGACCGCCACCTCCCCAGGGCAGTAACATAAATATTTATGGGGGAGCCTTGTGGCTCCACCGGGGACCACTGCCTTCCCGGGGCAGAGATGTACTTATAAAATAATGCGGGGGAGGCCCTACAGCTTCCCCCTTTGCCCTGGGTCTAAATATGAGAAATGTGAGAGAGCCAAGCAGCACCCCCACAGTCCCAGGGACTGCTACTTCCCCAGGGCTAAAATGAAATAGTAAGGCATGGGGGGGCTCTGGCCCGCACACGCAACCCCGGGAACCGTCCCCTCCCTGGGGCACAAATCAAATAATGAAGGGGGTCTGTTGCTGACACCTGGCCCCGGGGACCACCACCTCCCCGTGGCAAATGTGAACAAAGGAGGGGGGCCACGTGGCCCCCCTCCAGGGCCCCTACATGGACCTGGGGACCGTCACCCCCCCAGGGCCGGCTCAAGCATTGTATTTGGGTGCCACCCCCCAGGACATTGCAGTTTGTTCTCGCTTGCTCAAAGCAGAGCACTTTGCTTTTACACACAGGGAGCTGCATGTCAGCAGCTCCCTGAGTGCAAAAGCAATGCCGGCTCCCGCAGGAGGCGGGGAGCCAGCCGGGACCACAGGAGCCTTCAGGATCCGCCTGTGGTCCCCATCGAGGTGGCCATGCCCCGGCGGATGGGGTCCCTGCAGCTGAAATCAACCTTGGGAGGAGGTCACATCAGTGATGTCACTGGTCATGTCATGAGTGATGTAATATGTGAGGTCATAAGCAGTGCATTGGGGGGCACGAGTTATAATTAGCTCAGCTAGCTATAACTGCTGAATTTCTCTGATTTTGTACTAGTGAAACCTGAGCCTAACTATAACGTCTCTGTAACCTTTGGTTTTTCAGTGAATTTCTAAGGTTTGTTTTTTTCCATTTTCTAAGAACAACGTCCCTGTAATCGTTGATTTGTTCAGTAAATATATATCTATATCTATATTTTTATATATATATATATATATATATTCACATATACATATATACATATTATTATTATTATTATTATTATTTTGAATTTGTAAGGTGCACAGCTACCCCAAGAGGTTTCCCGGCGCCAGAACATATATATCTATACATATCTATATTCACTGAAATAAAACACAGGTTTCAGGGACATTATAATTAGGAATTAGCATTTAAAAAACCTGAGATATTCACTGAAAAAAAACAGGTTTCAGTGACGTTATAGTTAGGCTGACATTTCACTCGTACAAAACCAGAGAAATTCAGCCGTGAGCTAACTATAACTCCTGCCCCCGCAGAAGCAAGAGAGATGCAGAAAGAAGCAAGAGAGGTGCAGAAAGAAGCAAGAAAGGTGCAGAAAGAAGCAAGAGAAGAGCAGAATTAAGGAACAGAGGTGCAGAAAGAGGCAAGAGAGGTGCAGAAAGAGGGAAGAGGGGTGCAGTAAGAGGCAAGAGGGGAGTAGACAGAAGCAAAAGAGGTACTGAAAGAAGCAAGAGATGTGCAGAAAGAACCAACAAAGGTGCAGAAAGAGGGAAGAGAACTGCAGAAAGAGGCAAGAAAGGTGCAGAAAGAGGGAAGAAGGGTGCAGAAAGAGGCAAGAGGAGTACAGAAAGAAGCAAGAGAGGTGCAGAATGAAGCAAGAGAAGTACAGAAAGAAGCAACACAGGTGCAGAACGAGTCAAGAGGGGTGCAAAAAAGAGGCAAGAGAAATGCAGAAAGAAGCAACAGAAATGTAGAAATAGGAAAGAAAAGTTCAGAAAGAAGCAACAGAAATGCATACAGAGGCAAGAGAAGTGCAGACAAAAGCAACAGAGATGCACAAAGAGGCAAGAGAAGTGTAGAAAGACGCGAGAGAGGTGCAGTAACAAGCAAGAGAGGTGCAGAAAGAGGGAAGAGGGGTACAGAAAAAGGCAAGAGAAGTGTAGAAAGAGAGACGAGGGGTACAGAAAGAGGCAGGAGGGGTGCAGAAAAAACCAACAGATATACAGAAAGAGGCAAGAGAAGTGCAGAAAGAAGCAACAGAGGTGCAGAAAGAGGCAAGAGAATTCCAGAAAGAGGCATGAGAGGTGCAGAAAGAGGCAAGAGAGCTACAGAAAGAGGGAAGAGGGGTGCAGAAAGAGGCAAGAGCGGTACAGAAAGAAGCAAGAGAGGTGCAGAAAGAAGCAAGAGAATTGCAGAAAGAAGCAACAGAGGTGCAGAAAGAGGCAAGAGAAGTGCAGACAGAAGCAAGAGAGGTGCAGAAACAGGCTAGAGAGGTACAGAAAGAGGGAACAGGGGTGCAGAAAAAGGCAAGAGAGGTGCAGAAAGAGGGAAGAGGGGTGCAGAAAAAGGCAAGAGGGGTGCAGAAAGAAGCAAGTGAGGAGCAGTAAGAGGCAACAGAGGTGCAGAAAGATGCAAGAGAAGCACAGAAGCAGGTAAGAGAAGTGCAGAAAGAGGCAAGAGAAGTGCTGAAAGAAGCATCAGAGGTGCAGAAAGAAGCATGAGAAGTGATGAAAGAGACAGGAGAGTTGCAGAAAGAAACAAGACAGGTGCAGAAGGGGGAAGAGGGGTGCAAAAAGAGGCAAGAGGGTTGCAGAGCGAGGCAAGAGAAGTGCAGAAAGAAGAAACAGAAATGCAGAAAGAGGCAAGAGAAGTGCAGAAATAAGCAACAGAGGTGCAGAAAGAAGCAAAAGTGTAGAAAGAAGCAAAAGAGGTGCAGAAAGAGTCAAGAGGGGTGCAGAGAGAGGCAAGAGAAGTGCAGAAAGAAACAACAGAAATGTAGAAAGAGGCAAGAGAAGTGCAGAAAGAAGCAACAGAGATGCAGAAAGAGGAAAGAGAAGTGCAGAGAGAAGCAACAGAGATGCAGAAAGCGGCAAGAGAAGTACAGAAAGAGGGATGCAGAAAGAGGCAAGAGGGGTGCAGAAAGAAGCAAGAGAGGTGCAGAAAGAAGCAGGAGAAGTACAGAAAGAAGCAACAGAGGTGCAGAAAGAGGCAAGAGGGGTGCAGAAAGAGGCAAGAAAAGTGTAGAAAGAAGAAACAGAATTGTAGAAAGAGGCAAGATAAGTGCAGAAAGAAGCAACAGAAATGCAGAAAGAGGCAATAGAAGTGCAGAAAGAAGCAAGAGAGGTGCAGAAAGAGTGAAGAGGTGTGCATAAAAAGGCAAGAGGGGTGCAGAGAGAAGCTGGTGAGTTGCAGAAAGAGACAACAGAGGAGCAGAAAGATGCAAGAGAAGTACAGAAACATGTAAGACAAGTGCTTAAAGAAGCAACAGAGGTGCAGAAAGAAGCAAGAGAAGTGATGAAAGAGACAGGAGAGTGGCACAAAGAAACAAGAGAGGTGCAGAAGGGGGAAGAGGGGTGCAGAAAGAGGCAAGAGGGATGCAGAACAAGGCAAGAGAAGTGCAGAAAGAAGAAACAAAAATGCAGAAAGAGGCAAGAGAAGTGCAGAAATAAGCAACAGAGGTGCAGAAAGAAGCAAAAGAGGTGCAGAAAGAGTCAAGAGGGGTGCAGAAAGAGGCAAGAGAAGTGCAGAAAGAAGCAACAGAAATGTAGAAAGAGGCAAGAGAAGTGCAGAAAGAAGCAACAGAAATGCAGAAAGAGGAAAGAAAAGTGCAGAAAGAAGCAACAGAGGTGCAGAAAGAGGCAAGAGAAGTATAGAAAGAGGGAAGAGGGGTGCAGAAAGAGGGAAGAGGGGTGCAGAAAGAAGCAAGAGTGGTGCAGAAAGAAGCAAGAGAAGTGCATAAAGAAGCAAGAGAAGTGCAGAAAGAAGAAACAGAAATGCAGAACGAGGCAAGAGAAGTGCAGAAAGAAGAAACAGAAATTCAGAGAGGCAAGAGAAGTGCAGAAATAAGCAACAGAGGTGCAGAAAGAAGCAAGAGAAGTGCAGAAAGAAGCAAAAGAGGTACAGAAAGAGTCAAGAGGGTGCAGAAAGAGGCAAGCGAAGTGCAGAAAGAAGCAACAGAAATGTAGAAAGAGGCAAGAGAAGTGCAGAAAGAAGCAACAGAAATGCAGAAAGAGGAAAGATAAGTGCAGAAAGAGGCAACTGATATGCAGAAACAGGCAAGAGAAGTGCAGAAAGAGGCAAGAGAAGTGCTGAAAAAAGCAACAGAGATGCAGAAAGAGGAAAGAGAAGTGCAGAAAGAAGCAACAGAGGTGCAGAAAGAGGCAAGAAAGCTACAGAAAGAGGGAAGAGGGGTGCAGAAAGAGGCAAGAGGGGTACAGAAAGAAGCAAGAGAGGAGTGGAAAGAAGCAAGAGAAGTGCAGAAAGAAGCAACAGAGGTGTAGAAAGAGGCAAGAGAAGTGCAGAAAGAAGCAAGAGAGGTGCAGAAACAGGCAAGAGAGGTACAGAAAGAGGGAACAGGGGTGCAGAAAAAGGCAAGAGAGGTACAGAAAGAGGGAAGAGGGGTGCAGAAAAAGGCAAGAGGAGTGCATAAAGAAGCAAGTGAGGTGCAGTAAGAGGCAATAGAGGTGCAGAAAGATGCAAGAGAAGCACAGAAGCAGGCAAGAGAAGTGCAGAAAGAGGCAAGAGAAGTGCTGAAAGAAGCTACAGAGGTGCAGAAAGAAGCATGAGAAGTGATGAAAGAGACAGGAGAGTTGCAGAAAGAAACAAGACAGGTGCAGAAGGGGGAAGATGGTGCAGAAAGAGGCAAATAGGGATGCAGAGCGAGGCAAGAGAAGTGCAGAAAGAAGAAACAGAAATGCAGAAAGAGGCTAGAGAAGTGCAGAAATAAGCAACAGAGGTTCAGAAAGAAGCAAGAAAAGTGCACAAAGAAGCAAAAGAGGTGCAGAAAGAGTCAAGAGGGGTGCAGAAAGAGGCAAGGGAAGTGCAGAAAGAAGCAACAGAAATGTAGAAAGAGGCAAGAGAAGTGCAGAAAGAAGCAACAGAGATGCAGAAAGAGGAAAGAGAAGTGCAGAAAGAAGCAACAGAGTTGCATAAAGAGGCAGGAGAAGTACAGAAAGAGGGAAGAGGGGTGCAGAAAGAGGCAATAGGGGTGCAGAAAGAAGCAAGAGTGGTGCAGAAAGAAGCAGGAGAAGTGCAGAAAGAAGCAACAGAGGTGCAGAAAGAGGCAAGAGGGGTGCAGAAAGAGGCAAGAGAAGTGCAGAAAGAAGAAACAGAATTGTAGAAAGAGGCAAGATAAGTGCAGAAAGAAGCAACAGAAATGCAGAAAGAGGCAAGAGAAGTGCAGAAAGAGTGAAGAGGCGTGCAGAAAAAGGCAAGAGGGGTGCAGAGAGAAGGTGGTGAGGTGCAGAAAGAGACAACAGAGGAGCAGAAAGATGCAAGAGACGTACAGAAACATGGAAGAGAAGTGCTGAAAAAAGCAACAGAGGTGCAGAAAGAAGCAAGAGAAGTGAAGAAAGAGACAGGAAAGTGGCAGAAAGAAACAAGAGAGGTGCAGAAGGGGAAAGAGGGGTGCAGAAAGAGGCAAGAGGGATGCAGAACAAGGCAAGAGAAGTGCAGAAAGAAGAAACAAGAATGCAGAAAGAGGCAAGAGAAGTGCAGAAATAAGCAACAGAGGTGCAGAAAGAAGCAAAAGAGGTGCAGAAAGAGTCAAGAGGGGTGCAGAAAGAGGCAAGAGAAGTGCAGAAATAGCAACAGAAATGTAGAAAGAGGCAAGAGAAGTGCAGAAAGAAGCAACAGAAATGCAGAAAGAGGAAAGAGAAGTGCAGAAAGAAGCAACAGAGGTGCAGAACGAGGCAAGAGAAGTATAGGAAGAGGGGTGCAGAAAGAGGGAAGAGGGGTACAGAAAGAAGCAAGAGTGGTACAGAAAGAAGTAAGAGAAGTGCAGAAAGAAGCAAGAGAAGTGCAGAAAGAAGAAACAGAAATGCAGAAAGAGGCAAGAGAAGTGCTGAAAGAAGCAAGAGGAGTGCAGCGAGAAGCTGGTGAGGTGCAGAAAGAGGCAACAGAGGAGCAGAAAGACGCAAGAGAAGTACAGAGACATGGAAGAGATGTGCAGAAAGAGGTAAGAGAAGTGCTGAAAGAAGCAACAAGGGTGCAGAAAGAAGCAAGAGAAGTGATGAAATAGACGAAAGTATTGCAGAAAGAAAAAAATAGAGTGGCAGAAAGAAGCAAGAGAAGTGCAGAAAGACACAAGTGAGGTGCAGAAAGAGGCAAGGGAGGGGCAAAAAGAGGCAAGAGAGGTGCAGACAGAAGCAACGGAAATGCAGAGAGGCAATAGATGCAGAAAGAAGCAAAATAGGTGCAGGAACTGGCAAGAGATTTGCAGAAACAGGCAAGACAGGTGCAGAAAGAGGGAAGAGGTGTGCAGAAAGAGGCCAAAGGGGTGCAGAAAGAAGAAAGAGAGGTGCAGAAAGAAGCAAGAGAAGTGCAGATTGAACCAACAGAGGTGCAGAAAGAAGCAAGAGGGGTGCAGAAAGAGGCAAGAGTAGTGGTGAAAGAAGCAGCAGTGGTGCAGAAGAAGCAAGACAAGTGAAGAAAGAAGGAACCCAAATGCAGTAAGAGGCAAGAGTAGAGCAGAAAGAAGCAACAGAGGTGCAGAAAGAGGCAGGAGAAGTGCAGAAAGAGGCAAGAGAGGTGCAGAAACAGGAAAGAGAGGTGCAGAAAGAGGCAACAGAGTTGCAGAAAGAGGCAACCGAGATGCAGAAACAGGCAAGAGAATTGCAGAAAGAGGCAAAAGAAGTGCTGAAAGAAGCAACAGAGGTGCAGAAAGAGGCAAGAGAACTCCAGAAAGAGGCAAGAGAGGTGCAGAAAGAGGCAAGAAACCTACAGAAAGAGGGAAGAGGGGTGCAGAAAGAGGCAAGAGGGGTACACAAAGAAGCAAGAGAGGTGCAGAAAGAAGCAAGAGAAGTGCATAAAGAAGCAACAGAGGTGCAGAAAGAGGCAAGAGAAGTGCAGAAAGAAGCAAGAGAGGTGCAATAACAGGCAAGAGAGGCACAGAAAGAGGAAACAGGGGTGCAGAAAAAGGCAAGAGAGGTGCAGAAAGAGGGGTGCAGAAGAAGGCAAGAGCGGTGCAGAAAGAAGCAAGTGAGGTGCAGTAAGAGGCAACAGAGGTGCAGAAAGATGCAAGAGAAGCACAGAAGCAGGCAAGAGAAGTGCAGAAAGAGGCAAGAGAAGTGCTGAAAGAAGCAAGTGAGGTGCAGTAAGAGGCAACAGAGGTGGAGAAAGATGCAAGAGAAGCAGAGAAGCAGGCAAGAGAAGTGCAGAAAGAGGCAAGAGAAGTGATGAAAGAGACAGGAGAGTTGCAGAAAGAAACAAGACAGGTGCAGAAGGGGGAAGAGGGGTGCAGAAAGAGGCAAGAGGGATGCAGAGCGAGGCAAGAGAAGTGCAGAAAGAAGAAACAGAAATGCAGAAAGAGGCAAGAGAAGTGCAGAAATAAGCAACAGAGGTGCAGAAAGAAGCATGAGAAGTGATGAAAGAGACAGGAGAGTTGCAGAAAGAAACAAGACAGGTGCAGAAGGGGGAAGAGGGGTGCAGAAAGAGGCAAGAGGGATGCAGAGCGAGGCAAGAGAAGTGCAGAAAGAAACAGAAATGCAGAAAGAGGCAAGAGAAGTGCAGAAATAAGCAACAGAGGTGCAGAAAGAAGCAAGAGAAGTGCAGAAAGAAGCAAACGAGGTGCAGAAAGAGTCAAGAGGGGTGTAGAAAGAGGCAAGAGAAGTGCAGAAAGAAGCAACAGAAATGTAGAAAGAGGCAAGAGAAGTGCATAAAGAAGCAACAGAGAAGAAGAAAGAGGAAAGAGAAGTGCAGAAAGAAGCAAGAGAGGTGCAGAAAGAGGCAAGAGAAGTACAGAAAGAGGGAAGAGGGGTGCAGAAAGAGGCAATAAGGGTGCAGAAAGAAGCAAGAGAGGTGCAGAAAGAAGCAGGAGAAGTGCAGAAAGAAGCAACAGAGGTGCAGAAAGAGGCATTAGAGGTGCAGAAAGAGGCAAGAGAAGTGCAGAAAGAAGCAAGAGAGGAGCAGAAACAGGCATGAGAGGTACAGAAAGAGGGAACAGGGGTGCAGAAAAAGGCAAGAGAGGTGAAGAAAGAGGGGTGCAGAAAAAGGCAAGAGGGGTGCAGAAAGAAGCAAGTGAGGTGCAGTAAGAGGCAAAAGAGGTGCATAAAGATGCAAGAGAAGCACAGAAGCAGGCAAGAGAAGTGCAGAAAGAGGCAAGAGAAGTGCTGAAAGAAGCAATTGAGGTGCAGTAAGATGCAACAGAGGTGCAGAAAGATGCAAGAGAAGCACAGAAGCAGGCAAGAGAAGTGCAGAAAGAGGTAAGAGAAGTGCTGAAAGAAGCAACAGAAGTGCAGAAAGAAGCATGAGAAGTGATGAAAGAGACAGGAGAGTTGCAGAAAGAAACAAGACAGGTGTAGAAGATGGGTGCAGAAAGAGGAAAGAGGGATGCAGAGCGAGGCAAGAGAAGTGCAGAAAGAAGAAACAGAAATGCAGAAAGAGGCAAGAGAAGAGCAGAAATAAGCAACAGAGGTGCAGAAAGAAGCAAGATAAGTGCAGAAAGAAGCAAAAGAGTTGCAGAAAGAGTCAAGAGGGGTGTAGAAAGAGGCAAGAGTAGTGCAGAAAGAAGCAACAGAAATGTAGAAAGAGGCAAGGGAAGTGCAGAAAGAAGCAACAGAAATGCAGAAAGAGGAAATAGAAGTGAAGAAAGAAGCAACAGAGGTGCAGAAAGAGGCAAGAGAAGTACAGAAAGAGGGAAGAGGGAAGAGGGGTGCACAAAGAGGCAAGAGGGGTACAGAAAGAAGCAAGAGTGGTGCAGAAAGAAGCAAGAGAAGTGCAGAAAGAAGCAACAGAGGTGCAGAAAGAGGCAAGAGGGGTGTAGAAAGGGCAAGAGAAGTGCAGAAAGAAGAAACAGAAATGCAGAAAGAGGCAAGAGAAGTGCAGAAAGAAGCAAGAGGGTGCAGAGAGAAGCTGGTGAGGTGTAGAAAGAGGCAACAGAGGAGCAAAAAGATGCAAGAGAAGTACAGAAACATGGAAGAGAAGTGCAGAAAGAGGCAAGAGAAGTGCTGAAAGAAGCAACAGGGGTGCAGAAAGAAGCAAGAGAAGTGATGAAAGAGACAAAAGTGTTGCAGAAAGAAAAAAATAGAGTGGCAGAAAGAAGCAAGAGAAGTGCAGAAAGAGGCAAGTGAGGTGCAGAAAGAGGCAAGAGAGGGGCAGAAAGAGGCAAGAGAGGTGCAGAAAGAAGCAACGGAAATGCAGAAAGAGGCAAGAGAGATGCAGAAAGAAGCGAAATAGGTGCAGGAACTGGCAAGAGAGTTCCAGAAACAGGCAAGACAGGTGCAGAAAGAGAGAAGAGGTGTGCAGAAAGAGGCCAGAGGGGTACAGAAAGAAGAAAGAGAGGTGCAGAAAGAAGCAAGAGAAGTGCAGATTGAACCAACAGGGGTGCAGAAAGAGGCAAGAGTAGTAGTGAAAGAAGCAACAGAGGTGCAGAAAGAAGCAAGACAAGTGAAGAAAGAAGCAACCGAAATGTAGAAAGAGGCAAGAGTAGTGCAGAAAGAAGCAACAGAGGTGCAGAAAGAGGCAGGAGAAGTGCAGAAAGAGGCAAGAGAGGTGCAGAAACAGGAAAGAGGGGTGCATAAAGAGGCATACGAGTTGCAGAAAGAGGCAACCGAGATGCAGAAACAGGCAAGAGAAGTGCAGAAAGAGGCAAGAGAAGTGCTGAAAGAAGCAACAGAGGTGCAGAAAGAGGCAGGAGAAGTGCAGAAAGAGGCAAGAGAAGTGCAGAAAGAAGAAACAGAAATGCAGAAAGAGGCTAGAGAAGTGCAGAAATAAGCAACAGAGGTTCAGAAAGAAGCAAGAAAAGTGCACAAAGAAGCAAAAGAGGTGCAGAAAGAGTCAAGAGGGGTGCAGAAAGAGGCAAGGGAAGTGCAGAAAGAAGCAACAGAAATGTAGAAAGAGGCAAGAGAAGTGCAGAAAGAAGCAACAGAGATGCAGAAAGAGGAAAGAGAAGTGCAGAAAGAAGCAACAGAGTTGCATAAAGAGGCAGGAGAAGTACAGAAAGAGGGAAGAGGGGTGCAGAAAGAGGCAATAGGGGTGCCGAAAGAAGCAAGAGTGGTGCAGAAAGAAGCAGGAGAAGTGCAGAAAGAAGCAACAGAGGTGCAGAAAGAGGCAAGAGGGGTGCAGAAAGAGGCAAGAGAAGTGCAGAAAGAAGAAACAGAATTGTAGAAAGAGGCAAGATAAGTGCAGAAAGAAGCAACGGAAATGCAGAAAGAGGCAAGAGAAGTGCAGAAAGAGTGAAGAGGCGTGCAGAAAAAGGCAAGAGGGGTGCAGAGAGAAGGTGGTGAGGTGCAGAAAGAGACAACAGAGGAGCAGAAAGATGCAAGAGACGTACAGAAACATGGAAGAGAAGTGTTGAAAAAAGCAACAGACGTGCAGAAAGAAGCAAGAGAAGTGAAGAAAGAGACAGGAAAGTGGCAGAAAGAAACAAGAGAGGTGCAGAAGGGGAAAGAGGGGTGCAGAAAGAGGCAAGAGGGATGCAGAACAAGGCAAGAGAAGTGCAGAAAGAAGAAACAAGAATGCAGAAAGAGGCAAGAGAAGTGCAGAAATAAGCAACAGAGGTGCAGAAAGAAGCAAAAGAGGTGCAGAAAGAGTCAAGAGGGGTGCAGAAAGAGGCAAGAGAAGTGCAGAAAGAAGCAACAGAAATGTAGAAAGAGGCAAGAGAAGTGCAGAAAGAAGCAACAGAAATGCAGAAAGAGGAAAGAGAAGTGCAGAAAGAAGCAACAGAGGTGCAGAACGAGGCAAGAGAAGTATAGGAAGAGGGGTGCAGAAAGAGGGAAGAGGGGTACAGAAAGAAGCAAGAGTGGTACAGAAAGAAGCAAGAGAAGTGCAGAAAGAAGCAAGAGAAGTGCAGAAAGAAGAAACAGAAATGCAGAAAGAGGCAAGAGAAGTGCTGAAAGAAGCAAGAGGAGTGCAGCGAGAAGCTGGTGAGGTGCAGAAAGAGGCAACAGAGGAGCAGAAAGATGCAAGAGAAGTACAGAGACATGGAAGAGATGTGCAGAAAGAGGTAAGAGAAGTGCTGAAAGAAGCAACAAGGGTGCAGAAAGAAGCAAGAGAAGTGATGAAATAGACAAAAGTGTTGCAGAAAGAAAAAAATAGAGTGGCAGAAAGAAGCAAGAGAAGTGCAGAAAGACGCAAGTGAGGTGCAGAAAGAGGCAAGGGAGGGGCAGAAAGAGGCAAGAGAGGTGCAGACAGAAGCAACGGAAATGCAGAGAGGCAATAGATGCAGAAAGAAGCAAAATAGGTGCAGGAACTGGCAAGAGATTTGCAGAAACAGGCAAGACAGGTGCAGAAAGAGGGAAGAGGTGTGCAGAAAGAGGCCAAAGGGGTGCAGAAAGAAGAAAGAGAGGTGCAGAAAGAAGCAAGAGAAGTGCAGATTGAACCAACAGAGGTGCAGAAAGAAGCAAGAGGGGTGCAGAAAGAGGCAAGAGTAGTGGTGAAAGAAGCAACAGTGGTGCAGAAGAAGCAAGACAAGTGAAGAAAGAAGGAACCCAAATGCAGTAAGAGGCAAGAGTAGAGCAGAAAGAAGCAACAGAGGTGCAGAAAGAGGCAGGAGAAGTGCAGAAAGAGGCAAGAGAGGTGCAGAAACAGGAAAGAGAGGTGCAGAAAGAGGCAACAGAGTTGCAGAAAGAGGCAACCGAGAAGCAGAAAAAGGCAAGAGAATAGCAGAAAGAGGCAAAAGAAGTGCTGAAAGAAGCAACAGAGGTGCAGAAAGAGGCAAGAGAACTCCAGAAAGAGGCAAGAGAGGTGCAGAAAGAGGCAAGAAACCTACAGAAAGAGGGAAGAGGGGTGCAGAAAGAGGCAAGAGGGGTACACAAAGAAGCAAGAGAGGTGCAGAAAGAAGCAAGAGAAGTGCATAAAGAAGCAACAGAGGTGCAGAAAGAGGCAAGAGAAGTGCAGAAAGAAGCAAGAGAGGTGCAATAACAGGCAAGAGAGGCACAGAAAGAGGAAACAGGGGTGCAGAAAAAGGCAAGAGAGGTGCAGAAAGAGGGAAGAGGGGTGTAGAAGAAGGCAAGAGCGGTGCAGAAAGAAGCAAGTGAGGTGCAGTAAGAGGCAACAGAGGTGCAGAAAGATGCAAGAGAAACACAGAAGCAGGCAAGAGAAGTGCAGAAAGAGGCAAGAGAAGTGCTGAAAGAAGCAAGTGAGGTGCAGTAAGAGGCAACAGAGGTGGAGAAAGATGCAAGAGAAGCACAGAAGCAGGCAAGAGAAGTGCAGAAAGAGGCAAGAGAAGTGATGAAAGAGACAGGAGAGTTGCAGAAAGAAACAAGACAGGTGCAGAAGGGGGAAGAGGGGTGCAGAAAGAGGCAAGAGGGATGCAGAGCGAGGCAAGAGAAGTGCAGAAAGAAGAAACAGAAATGCAGAAAGAGGCAAGAGAAGTGCAGAAATAAGCAACAGAGGTGCAGAAAGAAGCATGAGAAGTGATGAAAGAGACAGGAGAGTTGCAGAAAGAAACAAGACAGGTGCAGAAGGGGGAAGAGGGGTGCAGAAAGAGGTAAGAGGGATGCAGAGCGAGGCAAGAGAAGTGCAGAAAGAAGAAACAGAAATGCAGAAAGAGGCAAGAGAAGTGCAGAAATAAGCAACAGAGGTGCAGAAAGAAGCAAGAGAAGTGCAGAAAGAAGCAAACGAGGTGCAGAAAGAGTCAAGAGGGGTGTAGAAAGAGGCAAGAGAAGTGCAGAAAGAAGCAACAGAAATGTAGAAAGAGGCAAGAGAAGTGCAGAAAGAAGCAACAGAGAAGAAGAAAGAGGAAAGAGAAGTGCAGAAAGAAGCAACAGAGGTGCAGAAAGAGGCAAGAGAAGTACAGAAAGAGGGAAGAGGGGTGCAGAAAGAGGCAATAAGGGTGCAGAAAGAAGCAAGAGAGGTGCAGTAAGAAGCAGGAGAAGTGCAGAAAGAAGCAACAGAGGTGCAGAAAGAGGCAAGAGAGGTGCAGAAAGAGGCAAGAGAAGTGCAGAAAGAAGCAAGAGAGGAGCAGAAACAGGCATGAGAGGTACAGAAAGAGGGAACAGGGGTGCAGAAAAAGGCAAGAGAGGTGCAGAAAGAGGGAAGAGTGGTGCAGAAAAAGGCAAGAGGGGTGCAGAAAGAAGCAAGTGAGGTGCAGTAAGAGGCAACAGAGGTGCAGAAAGATGCAAGAGAAGCACAGAAGCAGGCAAGAGAAGTGCAGAAAGAGGCAAGAGAAGTGCTGAAAGAAGCAACTGAGGTGCAGTAAGAGGCAACAGAGGTGCAGAAAGATGCAAGAGAATCACAGAAGCAGGCAAGAGAAGTGCAGAAAGAGGTAAGAGAAGTGCTGAAAGAAGCAACAGAAGTGCAGAAAGAAGCATGAGAAGTGATGAAAGAGACAGGAGAGTTTCAGAAAGAAACAAGACAGGTGTAGAAGATGGGTGCAGAAAGAGGCAAGAGGGATGCAGAGCGAGGCAAGAGAAGTGCAGAAAGAAGAAACAGAAATTCAGAAAGAGGCAAGAGAAGAGCAGAAATAAGCAACAGAGGTGTAGAAAGAAGCAAGATAAGTGCAGAAAGAAGCAAAAGAGTTGCAGAAAGAGTCAAGAGGGGTGTAGAAAGAGGCAAGAGTAGTGCAGAAAGAAGCAACAGAAATGTAGAAAGAGGCAAGGGAAGTGCAGAAAGAAGCAACAGAAATGCAGAAAGAGTAAATAGAAGTGAAGAAAGAAGCAACAGAGGTGCAGAAAGAGGCAAGAGAAGTACAGAAAGAGGGAAGAGGGAAGAGGGGTGCACAAAGAGGCAAGAGGGCTACAGAAAGAAGCAAGAGTGGTGCAGAAAGAAGCAAGAGAAGTGCAGAAAGAAGCAACAGAGGTGCAGAAAGAGGCAAGAGGGGTGTAGAAAGGGCAAGAGAAGTGCAGAAAGAAGAAACAGAAATGCAGAAAGAGGCAAGAGAAGTGCAGAAAGAAGCAAGAGGGTGCAGAGAGAAGCTGGTGAGGTGTAGAAAGAGGCAACAGAGGAGCAAAAAGATGCAAGAGAAGTACAGAAACATGGAAGAGAAGTGTAGAAAGAGGCAAGAGAAGTGCTGAAAGAAGCAACAGGGGTGCAGAAAGAAGCAAGAGAAGTGATGAAAGAGACAAAAGTGTTGCAGAAAGAAAAAAATAGAGTGGCAGAAAGAAGCAAGAGAAGTGCAGAAAGAGGCAAGTGAGGTGCAGAAAGAGGCAAGAGAGGGGCAGAAAGAGGCAAGAGAGGTGCAGAAAGAAGCAACGGAAATGCAGAAAGAGGCAAGAGAGATGCAGAAAGAAGCGAAATAGGTGCAGGAACTGGCAAGAGAGTTCCAGAAACAGGCAAGACAGGTGCAGAAAGAGAGAAGAGGTGTGCAGAAAGAGGCCAGAGGGGTACAGAAAGAAGAAAGAGAGGTGCAGAAAGAAGCAAGAGAAGTGCAGATTGAACCAACAGAGGTGCAGAAAGAAGGAAGAGGGGTGCAGAAAGAGGCAAGAGTAGTAGTGAAAGAAGCAACAGAGGTGCAGAAAGAAGCAAGACAAGTGAAGAAAGAAGCAACCGAAATGTAGAAAGAGGCAAGAGTAGTGCAGAAAGAAGCAACAGAGGTGCAGAAAGAGGCAGGAGAAGTGCAGAAAGAGGCAAGAGAGGTGCAGAAACAGGAAAGAGGGGTGCATAAAGAGGCATACGAGTTGCAGAAAGAGGCAACCGAGATGCAGAAACAGGCAAGAGAAGTGCAGAAAGAGGCAAGAGAAGTGCTGAAAGAAGCAACAGAGGTGCAGAAAGAGGCAGGAGAAGTGCAGAAAGAGGCAAGAGAAGTGCAGAAAGAAGAAACAGAATTGTAGAAAGAGGCAAGAAAAGTGCTGATAGAAGCAACACAAATGCAGAAAGAGGCAAGAGAAGTGCAGAAAAAGGCAAGAGCGGTGCAGAGAGAAGCTGGTGAGGTGCCGAAAGAGACAACAGAGGAGCAGATAGATGCAAGAGAAGTACAGAAACATGTAAGAGAAGTGCTGAAAGAAGCAACAGAGGTGCAGAAAAAAGCAAGAGAAGTGATGAAAGAGACAGGGGAGTGGCAGAAAGAAGCAACAGAGCTGCATAAAGAGGCAAAAAGGGTGCAGAAAGAGGCAACAGAAGTACAGAAAGAAGCAACACAAATGTAGAAGAAGGCAAGAGAAGTGCAGAAAGAAGCAACAGAAATGTAGAAAGAGGTAAGAGAAACGCAGAAAGAAGCAACAGAGGTGCAGAAAGAGGCAAGAGACGTACAGAAAGAGGGAACAGAGGTGCAGAAAAGGGCAAAAGAGGAAGAGGGAATAGGGGTGCAGAAAGAGGCAAGAGGGGTGCTGAGAGAAGCAAGAGAGGTACAGAAAGAAGCAAGAGAAGTACAGAAAGAAGCAACAGAGGTGAAGAAAGAGTCAAGAGGGGTGCTGGAAAAGGCAGGAGAAGTGCATAAAGAAGCAACCAGAATGTAGAAAGAGACAAGAGAAGTGCAGGAAGAAGCAACAGAAATGCAGAAAGAGGCAAGAGAAGTGCAGAAAGAAGATATAGAGGTGCAGAAAGAGGCAAGAGAGGTACAGAAACAGGCAAGAGGGGTGCGGAAAGAGGGAACAGAAAAGGCAGGAGAGGTGCAGAAAGAGGGAAGAAGGGTGCAGAAAGAGGCAGTAGGGGTGCAGAAACAACCAACAAAGGTACAGAAAGAGGCAAGAGCGATGCAACTAGAGGTAAGAGAAGTACAGAAAGAAGCAACAGAAGTGCAGAAAGAGGCAAGAGAAGAGCAGAAAGAAGCTACGGAGGTGCAGAAAGAGGCAAGAGAGGTACAGAAACAGACAAAAGGGGTGCAGAAAGAGGGAACAGGGGTGCAGAAAAAGGCAAGAGAGGTGCAGAAAGTGGAAAGAGGGGTGAGGAAGGGTGCAGAAAGAAGCAAGTGATGTGCAGAAAGAGGCAACAGAGGTGCAGAAAGATGCAAGAGAAGTACAGAAACAGGCAAGAGAGGTGCAGAAAGAAGCAAGAGAAGTGCAGAAAGAGGCAAGAGAACTGCAGGAAGAAGCAACAGAGGTGTGGAAAGAGGCAAGAGAGTTGCAGAAAGAGGCAAGAGAAGTACTGAAAGAAGCGACAGAGGTGCAGAAAGAGGCAAGACAAGTGCAGAAAGAAGGAGCAGAAATGTAGAAAGAGGCAAGAGCATTGCAGAAAGAAGCAACAGAAATGCAGAAAGAGGCAAGAGAAGTGCAGAAAGAAGCAACAGAGGTGCAGAAAGAGGCAAGGGAGGTGCAGAAACAGGAAAGAGAGGTGGAGAAAGAGGCAACAGAGGTGCAGAAAGAGAGAACAGGGGTGCAGAAAGAGGCAAGACAGGTGCAGAAACCAGCAACAGAAGTGTAGAAAGAGGAAAGAGAAGGGCTGAAAGAAGCAACAGAAGTGCAAAAAGAGGAAAGAGAAGTGCAGAAAGAGGCAAGAGAGGTGTAGAAAGAAGCAAGTGAGGTACAGAAAGAGGCAACAGATGTGCAGAAAGAGGCAAGAGAAGTGCTGTTTGTAGTGCAGCCTGACCATATACTCTTAAGCGCATTATAACCTCACGTTAAATGCTAACTTTGGGATGGCTGCACGGAAACATGTCGTGTTTGGTGTCAAACATCTTGGAATACTACCCCCCCCCGCCAGTTCTGGCGACGGGGGTAGCATTCCACCCTTCTAGAGGGAAAGACATGTACACACCGGTATGCCCGGTACTGACTTTCCAGAGCCCTGGCATCACAAAATGGATGCCGCTGCCACAGACACGAGTCTGGCCTCCTGCTGCTGACCGAAACTCCGGCAGGGGAGGCCTGGACAATAGGTTTCCTGTCCCAGGGAGGTGTGACCACCTCCCCAGACAGGATAGTGTGTATTGGGGCTGGGCGGGAGCACTCTCTGGTGCTTTGAAGTCCTGCACTGGGGGCACACTTGGTGTCCCTGTGCATACCCCAGTTCAAACCGGCTCAGGGGCTTCCAGCCCCTGCTCTGGCGTGAAACTGGACAAAGGGAAAGGGGTGTAACCACCCCTCTGCCCTGACCCTCCCATAGGTGGGGCCACAGAGTATGTCCAACCCCCTACCTTAGTATAAGTAGGGGAACCCAGTCCATAGGACTTTAGATTTACCTGGACGAAACTCTGATACAGAATCCTGGACCTTCGACGCTCTACTTTAAGATTAGAGGACTGAAGAATCTCCCTTGGGGTCAAGGAGTGACTCCCCTGCTTGGCAGGCACCAAAGAAGCAATTGTCTGGTCTGCATCGCTGAAGCTCCCGTCGGACGCCGAAGTCTTTGCATCACCAGAGGTGGATTTCCAGACTTCCCGAGGCTGCCCTGAGTCCCCAGCAAAGCTGAGGCCCGTAGCTGTCGTGGGTAACGTGGAACCGTGACCCCTGGACACCGAACGCATTTGCAAGTGCATCCTCTTCTGGGTCTCCCACGAAGTCGTGCTTTGGGCTCCGAGTAGCCCCATCCTCCAGCACCCACTGCATCGAAGATCACTGGCCTCCACTCCACGAGTGTCCTGTGAGCCAGCTCCACGTGCACCGTCTTGAGGCTCCTTTGCGGTCGCTAGTCCGTTTCCTAGTAGGCCGTCCCGAAGGCCAATCGTTTTCTGCTTGGGCTCCCTGGTTGCTCCAGGTGTGCCCTGACTTATCCTTGCTGGGTGAGTCCCCCAGACTTTGCTGGTCTGCAACATCGTCCTTCTTCGATTTCCACGAGACTTGCCGTTGCCAAGGCTTGTTGGGTCCAATCCGGTCGCCGACACCCCTGCAATCGACAGACGTCGTGGGACAGCTCGAATCCAGCTCCTGGTTGTCGTCGATGCCTCCTGGACCTCGTGGCTGAAGAGTCAAGACGACCATCAACCTACCTGAAGCACTCGACATCGGTGGGCATCTGCTCATCGCCTTCCTGGTCACTGGCTAGTGACCCAGACTCTGTCCCCTCTGCTTTCAGGTTCTTCAGATCTTCGATCCACCTTTGGATCCACCCGAACACTTTCGACTTGGCCGCCAGCAGCACTTTGCAGCAGATCGCCATTGAAAGCGACGACGAAACCCGACCCCGAAAGACACCTATGCACCCGGCTTCCCTGGGTGAGGTAACTCGAGTACTCCGGTGCTCCCGTGGGTATTGACACTAGAACAGCCTAGTTCTCAAAGGGTTTGCTCCAAGTCCTCCTCTAAGTGTCCCTTTTCTTTTAAATTCTAATCGCGACTTTCCCCATAGAAGTTAACGGTGGTTCGCGGTTGTGTTCATACACTGCACGCGTCCCCCGTGGGTCCCCTGTGTCACTGCCTTGGGTGGTTCCTTGTGGTCCAAGCACTTCTACAGGCTCTAGGCCTTGTGTCTAGCTCAGTCGTGGTTCTTATACCACTTTATTGGTATATGGTTTGGTACGCCCCTGGGGCTCAAACGTGTATTTGTGCTATTACTGTAGATAACTAACTCGTAACGTATGTACTTCGAACTCTAGCCTCATAAAGAGACTAGAGGGGTGTGTTTAGTAATAAATACATATATTTTGAATATATACCTGGTGTGGTCCTCTTTCATTTGGTCACTCAAGAGATTATAGACTGGTAAAACAAGCTGCTTTACATTCCTTCAAGACTTAGCCTGAAGGCTGCTCTCCATAGCTACCACTAGGATAGCTTTCAATAAAGGTTGTCTTTAACCTATCTCCAATAAGGGGTTGTTTGGACTGGTGCAAGGTGCCCACTATAATTAGTGGACAGCATATGCCAGGCCAACTTCTCACATTGGTGTGCAGCGTGTGGGATTCCAGCTTGCTATTGTTTTACCAGATAATCTCAATTGAATTGATCAACTGAAAACCACTAAGGGTACCTAAGGTACATATAAATCAAGCTTAGTAATACAGTAAGTTCTACTGAACTTAGAGTTGTGTGTTAAGGGACAGCACACCCTTTCTACAACTCAAGAGAGTTTAGTAGGCCACACTAGAGTAGGTAGTGCATACACCACACCTCACTAGTGATGTCTTCAAAGCCAGGACCCAGTGAGTCCTTGCCAGAAGCCAGTGGGCTTCTTCCCTCCAAGTATGATAAACTCCCATTCTTGGAATTGAGAGCCTTATGCACTACTAGGAAGTTGAAGACAGGCAAAAGTGCCAGCACCCAACACCTCAGGGAGGTGTTACTAGCTGATGATCTCAGCAGGCCCCTAGGGTCTGAAGGGGTAGGCAAGGAGGGTGGGGCAGAAGATGAGGAAGGGGCCAGGGGTGAAGAAACCCAGGCCCCCCTCTGAAACTGGCCAGGAAGGTGAAAATGACCTTGTCCTGGAAAATCCAATTCCTCCTGTGGAGGAGGAGGAGGGAGAGGATCAGACTGACCTCCCCTTTGTCCCCCCAGGAAGAGTTCTGAGTGTGCCCAGAAGGTCTAGGTCTCCTTCTCAGGAGTCTAACCACTCTGACACCTCAATAGGGACCTCTGTCTCCTCTCATAGGAGGGAATCCTCTCATGAGAGGAGAAAGAGACTGATTCAATATGAGCAAGCTCAGCTTGAACTCAGGAAACAGCAATTGGCTATAGACAGGGAGTCCCTAGATCTCTATAGAGAGAGACAAAAGTTGGGACTAGAGTCCCATGGTGGCAGCAGTTTCCCCAAAGATAGGGAAAGGTCTTATGACCATAGAAACCTGAGCAAGATTGTCCCTCCCTACCAGAGTGGGGATGATATCCACAAATGGATAACTGCTCTAGAGAGGGCCTGTAAAGTACAGAGGGTCCCTCAGGAGCAGTGGGCAGCAATCTTGTGGCTCTCCTTTGCAGACAAAGGTAGAGACAAGCTCCTCACTGTTAGAGAGGAGGATGCTGATAATTACAAAGTCTTGAAGAGTGCTCTAATTGATGGGTTTGGCCTAACCACTGAACAATACAGGTTAAAGTTCAGGGATACCCAAAAAGCACAGACTCAAGACTGGGTGGACTTTGTTGATTGTTCTGCCAAGGCTCTGGAAGGTTGGTTATTGGGCAGTAAGGTATGTGACTTCACAGGATTGTACAATCTGATAATGAGGGAGCAGATTCTTAATAACTGTCAAAATCAGCTGTTGCATCAGCACCTGGTAGACTCTGATCTGACCTCTCCCCAAGAATTGGGAAAGAAGGCAGACAAATGGGTCAGAACCAGGGTGAAGCAGAAGGTACAGAACCAAGGTGGTGACCCTAAGAAGCAAGATTCGAAAACCTCTGATAAGGGTGGGGAGAAGGGTAAAGATCAAAAGTCTTCACAAGGCCCCCAAAAATCTTCTTCAGGTGGGGATTCACAGTCTACCAAAGGGAAAGGCCAAAGAAAACCATGGTGCAAGGTCTGTAAGCAAAAGACCCACTGGACCAGTGATTGCACCAAGTCCAAAGACTCGACTCCAGCCCCCACCAATGCCCCTAAGGCACCTGCTCCCCCTAGTGCAGTTACAGTTGGTGGTGGGACTACACAAGCCAAGGGTTTAGTAGGGTTGACCCTGGGTAAAGAGATGAGCTCTGACCTAGTCAGAGAACTCACTCAGGCTGTCCTAGTCTGTGATGGAGGCATGGATATGACCTCCTCTGTGAGTCCCAGTAATCTGGGCAAGTACAGACAACAGCCTTTGATCAATGGAAGAGAGGCTTTGGCATTTAGGGACACAGGGGCAAGTGTCACCATGGTGACACAAGACCTTGTGAATCCTGGGCAGATAATACTTGGTGAAATGTACCAAGTGACCAATGCTAGCAACGTCAGAACAGACCATACTCTGGCAGTTGTTAACTTCTCCTGGGGAGGGGTAACTGGCCTTAAGAAGGTTGTGGTAAGTGCAGACCTACCCGTTGAATGCTTGCTTGGCAATGACTTAGAAACTTCAGCTTGGGCAGAAGTGGAGCTCAGGACCCATGCAGAAATGCTGGGGATCCCTGCAGATGTGTTTGCTGTGACCAGGTCACAAGCCAAAATGTCTAGCACTGAACAGGCCTTGGATTCTGGAATAATGGACCAAGTGCCTTCCAAGAAGAGGAGTAGTAGGGTAAAGGCAGTGCCTTCCCCTTGGCTCAGAAGGAAGATCAGTCCCTTGAGGGGGATGATCTCAGTCCTGAGGAAGGAACTGTCCCAGAGGAGCTTGAACCTGACCAGGTTGAGTTCTTGGGGACAGGGGGACCTTCCAGGGCAGATCTGAGCCAGGAGCAGCAGAGCTGCCCCTCTCTTGAACCCCTCAGACAGCAAGCTGCTGCTGAGGCTGCTGGGAAAGCTAGTGGTCCCCATACTGTGTATTGGGATGATGGACTCTTGTACTCAGAGTGTAGAGACCCCAAGCCTGGTGCTACCAGGAGGTTGGTTATACCTCTGAAGTTCAGGGGCTTCCTATTGACCCTAGCCCATGATATTCCCTTAGCAGGTCACCTGGGCCAGAACAAGACTTGGGACAGAATTGTCCCTCACTTTCACTGGCCCCACATGTCTGAAGACACCAAGGAGTTTTGTCGCTCCTGTGTAACCTGCCAGGCCAGTGGCAAGGCAGGTGGCACTACAAAGGCCCCCTGATACCACTACCTGTGGTGGGGGTTCCCTTTGAAAGGGTGGGGATTGACATTGTTGGTCCCATGGATCCCCAAACAGCATCTGGGCACAGGTTTATCCTGGTGGTAGTGGATCATGCCACCAGGTACCCAGAGGCTATTCCCCTTAGGACCACTACAGCACCTGTGGTGGCAAGGGCCCTCCTGGGAATTTTCTCAAGAGTGGGCTTCCCTAAGGAGGTTGTATCAGACAGGGGTGCAAACTTTATGTCTGGATACTTAAAAGCAATGTGGAAGGAGTGTGGAGTGACTTACAAGTTCACCACACCCTATCACCCACAATGCAATGGTTTAGTTGAGAGATTCAACAAAACCTTGAAGGGCATGATTAAAGGGCTCCCAGAAAAGCTTAGGCGAAGATGGGACATACTCTTGCCCTGCCTTTTATTTGCATACAGGGAGGTGCCTCAAAAGGGGGTTGGCTACAGCCCTTTTGAACTTTTGTTTGGTCACCCTGTCAGGGGTCCACTGTGCTTGGTGAAGGAAGGATGGGAGTTACCTCTCAAGCCCCCAAAGCAAGACATAGTGGACTACGTACTTGGTCTCCGCTCCCGGATGGCTGAGTATATGAAAAAGGCAACTAAAAACCTTGAGGCTAGCCAGGAACTTCAAAAGGCCTGGCATGACCAAAAGGCTGTACTGACTGTTTATCAGCCAGGACAGAAGGTGTGGGTGTTGGAGCCAGTGGCCCCAGCAGCTCTCCAAGACAAATGGAGTGGACCCCACACCATTGTTGAGCAGAAGGGTGAGGTTACCTACTTAGTAGACCTAGGAACACCCAGGAGTCCCCACAGGGTTCTCCATGTCAACAGGTTAAAACCATATGTGGACAGGGCAGACATGGGCTTGCTCATGGCTACTGATGAGGGACAGGAGGAAGAGAGTGACCCACTCCCTGACCTGCTCTCACAGAACCCTGGTGATGGGTCAGTGGATGGTGTAGCCTTGGCAGGCAGCCTCACTACCCAGCAGCAGACTGATTGCAGACAGGTGCTCAATCAGTTCAGACACATATTCTCACTGACACCCAGTCAGACTACCTGGTGCACTCATGAAGTGGACACTGGGGACAGTCTGCCTATTAAAAATAAGATTTATAGGCAACCTGACCATGTCAGGGACTGTATCAGGACAGAAGTCCAGAAGATGTTGGATTTGGGAGTTATTGAACCCTCAGATAGCCCTTGGGCTAGTCCAGTGGTCCTTGTGCCAAAACCTCACACCAGTGGTGGGAAAAGTAGAGATGAGGTTTTGTGTGGACTACAGGGGTCTCAATGCAGTCACTAGGACTGATGCCCATCCAATACCTAGGGCAGATGAGCTAATAGACACTTTGGCCTCAGCCAAGTATCTAAGCACATTTGACCTGACAGCTGGCTACTGGCAGATCAGACTAGCTGATGATGCAAAGCCAAAGACAGCATTCTCAACCCCTAGTGGGCATTATCAATTTGTGGTGATGCCCTTTGGTCTGAAGAATGCACCTGCCACTTTTCAGAGGCTGGTGAATACAGTCCTTACAGGTCTGGAAGCCTATAGTGCAGCATATCTAGATGATATTGCTGTCTTTAGCTCCACCTGGGAGGATCACCTGGTCCACCTCAGAAATGTTTTACAGGCCCTGCAGAAAGCAGGCCTGACTATCAAGGCCACCAAGTGCCAGATAGGGCAGAGTCAGGTTGTGTACCTGGGCCACCTTGTGGGTGGAGGCCAGGTTCAACCACTGCAGAGCAAGATCCAGACCATCATGGACTGGACTGCTCCAACTACCCAGACTCAGGTGAGAGCCTTCTTAGGCCTGACTGGGTACTATAGGAGATTTGTCAAGGGGTATGGATCAATAGTGACACCCCTGAATGACTTAACTTCCAAGAAAATGCCCAAAAAGGTTCAGTGGACAGTTAGCTGTCAAAAGGCATTTGATGACCTGAAGCAGGCCATGTGCACTGCTCCCATTCTACAGAGTCCTGATTACTCCAAGAAGTTCATTGTTCAAACTGATGCATCTGAATTGGGGGTAGGGGCTGTACTGTCACAATTGAATGATGAAGGTCAGGATCAGCCAGTAGCTTTCATTAGCAGAAGGCTGACCCCTAGAGAGAAACGTTGGTCAGCCATTGAGAGGGAGGCCTTTGCTGTGGTCTGGGCTCTGAAGAAGCTGAGGCCATACTTGTTTGGTACTCACTTCCTTGTTCAAACAGACCATAAGCCCCTCTTATGGCTAAAACAAATGAAGGGTGAAAACCCCAAACTGCTTAGGTGGTCCATTTCCCTACAGGGGATGGACTTCACAGTGGAACATAGACCTGGGAGTAACCATGCCAATGCAGATGGACTCTCTAGGTACTTCCACTTAGAACATGAAGACTTAACTGGGCAAGGTTAGTTTAATGTCCCTACGTTTGGGGGGGTTGTGTAGGAGAGTAGGATCTGCTTCACATGGGTACCCCCACTTTTTGCTGATGCTTCACTGTTTTTCGACTTTAGTCTGGCTGGGGCCCTGCTAATCAGAACCCCAGCCTAGCTGCTTCCTCTCTAAAATGGTTTCCATGTGCCTTAGGCACATCTCTGATTGGAATCTGGAGTGCCCTTATAAGTCCCTAGTATATGGTATACTATGTACCCAGGGCATAGGTACCTCAGAGGCCTACCAGGGGCTGCAGCATGTATTGTGCCACCCCTGGAAGGCCATCCAAACTGACACCACAGGTCTGCTACTGCAGCCTGGGTAAGGTGGTGCATGCACCCCTTACTGTGATATAGGCTACCTATATCACTATATACATACACACATATAAACCTATAAGTCACTCCTATGGCAGGCCTTATCAATCCTGAAGGCAGAGTGCATGGTTCCTATGTGAGAGGGTGCCCCTGCATGAGCAGGGCCCCTCTGCAGCGTTCAGAGACCCTTCTCTGATGCTGTTTGTAGTGCAGCCTGACCATATACTCTTAAGCGCATTATAACCTCGCGTTAAATGCTAACTTTGGGATGGCTGCACGGAAACATGTCGTGTTTGGTGTCAAACATCTTGGAATACTACCCCCCGCCAGTTCTGGCGGCGGGGGTAGCATTCCACCCTTCTAGAGGGAAAGACATGTACACACCGGTATGCCCGGTACTGACTTTCCATAGCCCTGGCATCACAAAATGGATGCCGCTGCCACAGACACGAGTCTGGCCTCCTGCTGCTGACCGAAACTCCGGCAGGGGAGGCCTGGACAATAGGTTTCCTGTCCCAGGGAGGTGTGACCACCTCCCCAGACGGGATAGTGTGTATTGGGGCTGGGCGGGAGCACTCTCTGGTGCTTTGAAGTCCTGCACTGGGGGCACACTTGGTGTCCCTGTGCATACCCCAGTTCAAACTGGCTCAGGGGCTTCCAGCCCCTGCTCTGGCGCGAAACTGGACAAAGGGAAAGGGGTGTAGCCACCCCTCTGCCCTGACCCTCCCATAGGTGGGGTCACAGAGTATGTCCAACCCCTACCTTAGTATAAGTAGGGGAACCCAGTCCTTAGGACTTTAGATTTACCTGGACGAAACTCTGATACAGAATCCTGGACCTTCGACGCTCTACTTTAAGATTAGAGGACTGAAGAATCTCCCTTGGGGTCAAGGAGTGACTCCCCTGCTTGGCAGGCACCAAAGAAGCAATTGTCCGGTCTGCATCGCTGAAGCTCCCGTCGGACGCTGAAGTCTTTGCATCACCAGATGTGGATTTCCAGACTTCCCCGAGGCTGCCCTGAGTCCCCAGCAAAGCTGAGGCCTGTAGCTGTCGTGGGTAACGTGGAACCGTGATCCCTGGACAACAAACGCATTTGCAAGTGCATCCTCTTCTGGGTCTCCCACAAAGTCGTGCTTTGGGCTCCGAGTAGCCCCAGCTTCCAGCACCAACTGCACCGAAGATCACTGGCCTCCACCCCACGAGTGTCCTGTGAGCCAGCTCCACGTGCACCGTCTTGAGGCTCCTTCACGGTCACTAGTCCGTTGGCTAGTAGGCCCTCACGAAGGCCAATCTTTTTCTGCTTGGGCTCCCTGGTTGCTCCAGGTGTGCCCTGACTTATCCTTGCTGGGTGAGTCCCCCAAATTTTGCTGGTCTGCAACATCGTCCTTCTTCGATTTTCACGAGACTTGTTGTTGCCAAGGCTTGTTGGGTCCAATCCGGTCGCCGACACCTCTGCAATCGACAGACGTCGTGGGACAGCTCGAATCCAGCTTCTGGTTGTCGTCGACACCTCCTGGACCTCGTGGATGAAGAGTCAAGATGACCATCAACCTACCTGAAGCACTCGACATCGGTGGGCATCTGCTCATCGCCTTCCTGGTCACTTGCTAGTGACCCAGACTCTGTCCCCTCTGCTTTCAGGTTCTTCAGATCTTCGATCCACCTTTGGATCCACCCGAACACTTTCGACTTGGCCGCCAGCAGCACTTTGCAGCAGATCGCCATTGAAAGCGACGACGAAACCCGACCCCGAAAGACACCTATGCACCCGGCTTCCCTGGGTGAGGTAACTCGAGTACTCCGGTGCTCCCGTGGGTATTGACACTAGAACAGCCTAGTTCTCAAAGGGTTTGCTCCAAGTCCTCCTCTAAGTGTCCCTTTTCTTTTAAATTCTAATCGCGACTTTCCCCATAGAAGTTAACGGTGGTTCGCGGTTGTGTTCATACACTGCACGCGTCCCCCTGGGTCCCCTGTGTCACTGCCTTGGGTGGTTCCTTGTGGTCCAAGCACTTCTACAGGCTCTAGGCCTTGTGTCTAGCTCAGTCGTGGTTCTTATACCACTTTATTGGTATATGGTTTGGTATGCCCCTGGGGCTCAAACGTGTATTTGTGCTATTACTGTAGATAACTAACTCGTAACGTATGTACTTCGAACTCTAGCCTCATAAAGAGACTAGAGGGCTGTGTTTAATAATAAATACATATATTTTGAAAATACCTGGTGTGGTCCTTCAAGACTTATCCTGAAGGCTGCTCTCCATAGCTACCACTAGGATAGCTTTCAATAAAGGTTGTCTTTAACCTATCTCCAATAAGGGGTTGTTTGGACTGGTGCAAGGTGCCCACTATAATTAGTGGACAGCATATGCCAGGCCAACTTCTCACAGAGAGGTGCAGAAAGAAGTTAAAGAAGTGCAGAAAGAAGCAACAGAGGTGCAGAAAGAGGCAGGAGGGGTTCAGAAAGAGGCAACAGAAGTGCAGAAAGAAGCAACATAAATGTAGAAGGAGGCAAGAGAAGTGCACAAAGAAGCAACAGAGGTGCGAAAGAGGCAAGAGAGGTGCAGAAACAGGCAAGAGAGGTACAGAAAGAGGGAACAAGGGTACAGAAAAAGGCAAGAGAAGTGCAGAAAGAGGGAAGAGGGGAGCAGAAATAAGCAACAGAGGTGCAGAAAGAAGCAAGAGAGGTACAGAAACAGGTAAGAGAGGTACAGAAAGAAGGAATAGGGGTGCAGAAAGAGGCAAGAGAGGTGCAGAAACCAGCAACAGAGCTGCAGATAGAAGCAAGAGAAGTGATGAAAGAGACAAGAGAGTTGCAGAAAGAAACAAGAGAGGTGTGGAAAAAAACAAAAGAAGTGCAGAAAGAAGCAACAGAAGTGCAGAAAGAAGCAACAGAAGTGCAGAATGAAGCAACATGGGTGCAGAGAGAGGCAAGAGAACTGCAGAAAGAGGCAAGAGTGGTACAGAAAGAGGGAAGATGGGTGCAGAAAGAGGCAAGAGGGATGCTGAAAGAAGCAAGAGAGGTGCAGAAAGAAGCAAGAGAAGTATAGAAAGAAGCAACAGAGGTGAAGAAAGAGTCAAGAGGGGTGTAGAAAGAGGCAAGAGAAGTGCATAAAGAAGCAACAGGAATGTAGAAAGAGACGAGAAGTGCAGAAAGAAGCAACAGAAATGCAGAAAGAGGCAAGAGAAGTGCAGAAAGAAGCAACAGAGGTGCAGAAAGAGGCAGGAGGGGTGCAGAAGTGCAGAAAGAAGCCACAGAAATGTAGAAGGAGGCAAGAGAAGTGCACAAAGAAGCAACAGAGGTGCGAAAGAGGCAAGAGAGGTGCAGAAACCGGCAAGAGAGGTACAGAAATAGGGAACAAGGGTACAGAAAAAGGCAACAGAGGTGTAGAAAGAGGGAAGAGGGGAGCAGAAATAAGCAAGAGAGGTACAGAAACAGGTAAGAGAGGTGCAGAAAGAAGGAACAGGGGTGCAGAAAGAGGCAAGAGAGGTGCAGAAACCGGCAACAGAAGTGTAGAAAGAGGCAAGAGAAGTGCTGAAAGAAGCAAAAGAGCTGCAGAAAGAAGCAAGAGAAGTGATGAAAGAGACAAGAGAGTTGCAGAAAGAAACAATTAAGGTGTGGAAAAAAACAAGAGAAGTGCAGAAAGAAGCAACGGAAGTGCAGAATGAAGCAACAGGGGTGCATAGAACTGCAGAAAGAGGCAAGAGCGATACAGAAAGAGGGAAGAGGGGTGCAGAAAGAGGCAATAGGTATGCTGAAAGAAGCAAGAGAGGTGCAGAAAGAAGCATGAGAAGTATAGAAAGATGCAAAAGAGGTGAAGAAAGAGTCAAGAGGGGTGCAGAAAAAGGCAGGAGAAGTGCAGAAAGAAGCAACAGAGGTGCAGAAAGAGGCCAGAGAAGTGCAGAAAGAGGCAAGAGAGGTAAAGAAACAGGCAAGAGGTGTGCAGAAATAGGGAACAGGGGTGCAGAAAAATGCTGGAGAGGTGCAGAAAGAGGGAAGAGGTGTGCAGAAAGAGGCAGGAGGGGTGCAGAAACAACCAACAAAGGTAAGGAAAGAGGCAAGAGGGGTGCATAAAGAGGCAAGAGAAGTACAGAAAGAAGCAACTCAGGTGCAGAAAGAGTCAAGAGAACTACAGAAAGAGGCAAGAGAGGTGCAGAAAGAGGCAACAGAAGTGCAGAAAGAAGCACCAGAAATGTAGAAAGAGGCAAGAGAAATACAGAAAGAAGCAACAGATGTGCAGAAAGAGGCAAGAGAGGTGCAGAAACAGGCAAGAGAGGTACAGAAAGAGGGAACAGGGGTGCAGAAAAGGCAAGAGAGGTGCAGAAGCATGGAAGAGGGGTGCAGAACGAGGGAAGAGTGGTGCAGAATAAGGCAAGGGGGTGCAGAAAGGAGCAAGTGAGGTACAGAAAGAGGGAAGAGTGGTGCAGAATAAGGCAAGGGGGTACAGAAAGAAGCAAGTGAAGTGCAGAAAAGGCAACAGAGGTGCAGAAAGGTGCAAGAGAAGTACAGGAACAGGCAAGAGAAGTGCTGAAAGAAGCAACAGAGGTGTAGAAAGAAGCAAGAGAAGTGAAGAAAGAAACAATAGATTGGCAGAAAAAAGCAAGAGAAGTGCAGAAAGAAGCTACAGAAATGCAGAAAGAGGCAAGAGAGGTGCAGAAAGAGGCAAGAAATTGTAGAAAGAGGCAAGAACCTGCAGAGAGGGGCAAGAGAGGTGCAGAAAAAGGGAAGAGTTGTACAGAAAGAGACAAGAGCGGTGCAGAAAGAAGCAAGAGAGGTGCAGAAAGAAGCAAGAGAAGTGCAGAAAGAAGCAACAGAGGTGCAGAATGAGGCAAGAAGGGTGCAGAAAGAGGCAACAGAAGTGCAGAAAGAAGCAACAGATGTGCAGAAAGAAGCAAGAGATGTGCAGAAAAAGGCAAGAGACGTGCAGAAAGAGGCAAGAAACTGCAGAAAGAGGCAAGAACCTGCCGAAAGAGGCAAGAGAGGTGCAGAAAGAGGGAAGAGGGGTTCAGAAAGAGACAAGAGTAGTGCAGAAAGAAGCAAGAGAAGTGCAGAAAGAAGCAAGAGAAGTGCAGAAAGACGCAACAGAGGTGCAGAAAGAGGCAAGAGGGGTGCAGAAAGAGGCATCAGAAGTGCAGAAAGAGGCAAGAGAGGTGCAGAAACAGGCAAGAGACGTACAGAAAATGGGAAGAAGGGTGCAGAAATAGGCAAGAGAGGTGCAGAAAGAGGGAAGAGGGGTGCAGAAAGTAGCAACAGAGGTGCAGAAAGAAGCAAGAGAGGTGCAGAAAAAGGCAAGAGAGGTGCAGAAAGAGGGAAGAGTGGTGCAGAAAAAGGCAAGCGGGGTGCAGAAAGAAGCAAGTGAGGTGCAGAAAAGGCAACAGAGGTACAGAAAGATGCAAGAGAAGTACAGGAACAGGCAAGAGAAGTGCAGAAAGAGGCAAGAGAAGTGCTTAAATAAGCAACAGATGTGCAAAAAGAAACAAGAGAAGTGATGAAAGAGACAAGAGTGTTGCAGATAGAAACAATAGAGTGGCAGAAAAAGGAAGAGAAGTGCAGAAAGAGGCAAGTGAGGTACAGAAAGAGGCAAGAGAAGTGCAGAAAGAGGCAAGAGAGGTGGAGAAAGAGGCAAGAGAAGTGCAGTAAGAAGCTATAGAAATGCAGAAAGAGGCAAGAGAAGTGCGGAAGGAAGCAACAGAGGTGCAGAAGGAGACAAGTGAGGTGCAGAAACAGGCAAGAGAGGTAGAAAAAGAGGGAAGAAGGGTGCAGAAAAAGGGAAGAGAGGTGCAGAAAGAGTGAAGAGGGGTGCATAAAGAAGCAACAGGGGTGCAGAAAGAAGCAAGAGAGGTGCAGAAACAGGCAAGAGAGGTACAGAAAGAGAGACCAAGGGTACAGAAAAAGGCAAGAGAGGTGCAGAAAGAGGCAAGAAACTGCAGAAAGAGGCAAGAACCTGCCGAAAGAGGCAAGAGAGGTGCAGAAAGAGGGAAGAGGGGTTCAGAAAGAGACAAGAGTGGTGCAGAAAGAAGCAAGAGAAGTGCAGAAAGAAGCAAGAGAAGTGCAGAAAGACGCAACAGAGGTACAGAAAGAGGCAAGAGGGGTGCAGAAAGAGGCATCAGAAGTGCAGAAAGAGGCAAGAGAGGTGCAGAAACAGGCAAGAGACGTACAGAAAGAGGGAACAGGGGTGCAGAAATAGGCAAGAGAGGTGCAGGAAGAGGGGTGCAGAAAGAAGCAACAGAGGTACAGAAAGAAGCAAGAGAGGTGCAGAAAAAGGCAAGAGAGGTGCAGAAAGAGGGAAGAGTGGTGCAGAAAAAGGCAAGCGGGGTGCAGAAAGAAGCAAGTGAGGTGCAGAAAAGGCAACAGAGGTACAGAAAGATGCAAGAGAAGTACAGGAACAGGCAAGAGAAGTGCAGAAAGAGGAAAGAGAAGTGCTTAAATAAGCAACAGATGGGCAAAAAGAAACAAGATAAGTGATGAAAGAGACAAGAGTGTTGCAGATAGAAACAATAGAGTGGCAGAAAAAGGAAGAGAAGTGCAGAAAGAGGCAAGTGAGGTACAGAAAGAGGCAAGAGAAGTGCAGAAAGAGGCAAGAGAGGTGGAGAAAGAGGCAAGAGAAGTGCAGTAAGAAGCTACAGAAATGCAGAAAGAGGCAAGAGAAGTGCAGAAAGAAGCAACAGAGGTGCAGAAGGAGACACGTAAGGTGCAGAAACAGGCAAGAGAGGTACAGAAAGAGGGAAGAAGGGTGCAGAAAAAGGTAAGAGAGGTGCAGAAAGAGGGAAGAGGGGTGCAGAAAGAAGCAACAGGGGTGCAGAAAGAAGCAAAAGATGTGCAGGAACAGGCAAGAGAGGTACAGAAAGAGAGACCAGGGGTGCAGAAAAAGGCAAGAGAGGTGCAGAAAGAGGGAACAGGGGTGCAGAAAGAGGCAATAGATGTGCAGATTGAGGGAAAAAGGGTGCAGAAAGAGGCAAGAGAAGTGATGAAAGTGACAAGAGTGTTGCAGAAAGAAACAAGAGATGTGCAAAAAAAGCAAGGGAAGTGCAGGGAGAGCAAGTGAGGTGCAGAAAGAGGCAAATGAGGTGCAGAAAAAGGCAAGAGAGGTGCAGAAGGAGGCAAGTGATGTGCAGAAACATGCAAGAGGGGTGCAGAAAGACGCAAGAGAAGTGCAGAACGAAGCAACAAAGGTGGAGAAAGAGGCAACAGAACTGCAGAAAGAGGCAAGAGAGGTGCATAAAGAGGCAAGAGAGTTTTCCTTCTCTCGTTTCCATGAAGCGAAGCAGAAGTTTGCTATGACATGGCGGGAGCAGTGCTCCCGCCATGCCATAGGAAACTGCAATGTCCTGGTGGCGGTCCCTAGGACCATCAAGGCTCCTGGAGGGGGTCACGCACCCCCTCCTATCTTTCTAATAGCCCCAGGGAGGTGGTGGTCCCTGGGGCCAGGGGTCCGTTGCATTTTCATTATTGTATGCCCTGGGGAGGTGTTGTCCCCCGGGCAGTGTGGGGGGCTTGAGCCCCCCACACTATAATTTTAAATTTGGCCCCGGGGAGGTGGCAGTCCCTGGGGCTGCAGGGGCGCCATGTGGCCCACAACTTTTATTGTGGATTGTCCCGGGGAGGTGGCGGTCCCTGAGTCTGGGGGGGCGCATAGCTCCTCCAAATTTAATAAAACAAACCCTTGGGAGGTGGCAGTCCCCGGGGCTGCAGGGGGGCCATGTGCCGCCCTGAATTTAATAATTATCGCCCCAGGTTGGTGGCAGTCCCCGGGGTTGCGGTGGGGCCGCATGCCCCTGCATTTAAATGAGTATCGCCCTGGGGAGGTGGCAGCCCCTGCCACATAATTTCTCATTGCCCCCAGGACCTGGCCCACCCGGGGACCTAAAACAAATGAAGCGCGGGACACCGCGCTTCGTTTTAAAAAAAAATTATAATTTCGGATTCGCGGACCCTACGCAAATCCCGCAATTGTTTATTTTTTTGGCCCTGGAGGTCCCTGTGGGACCCCTGAGCAGGCCTAGGGGGTCAGGGTGTTTCTACCCTGCCCCCTTTTCTTATTTGTTATCGGTTTTTTTACCTTTTTTTCTTGTGACTCGGTTCCTATGGGAATTAACATGGAGAAAATGCATTTTGGGACCCCCCTTTTTTCTAGGCCCCCGCTTGACGAATCACCCCGAAACTTTTAATACAGCAGCTGACCTGAGCGCTCCATTAGTTTTGAAAATTTTGCAACGATTCGTCGAACGGCACCAAAGATATTGGCAAATCAAAAAACGCTTTTACTTTGAAAAGTAGGTCCTAACTATAACTACCTACCTATATATATAGTTAGATATGGATATAGATATAGATAAGGTGGTGGAAATGCAGGATAGGGGGCCCTAACAGGGCCACCGGTTGGCTCTGGGCCTTGGGGTGCATGAGGGGGGCGCACATGCTAAGCAATGGACGCCGTCATCTGTGCTCAACATGTTCCCTTTGAAGGGATCTGTCCTTTACCTTTAAATTGCCAAAGAAGGCATTCAGAATATTGCTCTCACCCTATTGGCTTACTAATCTTACTCGGGTTGGACTGGCCTATAGGGCAATCATGCAGTGGGATCAGGGTATCAGCAGCATGCACTGATGCTGATTGTTTCGCAGATCAGGGCATGGGCTGTTTTCCTGCTGTTAGTGGGTCTAATTTATAGTCTGGTGGGCTGGTTTTTACTGGTGATTTCACTGAAATTACTACAAACATTGCCTGCATGAAGCACAAATGCATGCAGTAGCCCATACCTTACAAAGCACTTATACAGCTTGTCTTTACAAGTTTGAAACTGCCCTGATTTGCAAATTTGGGCCAGTTTTTTAGCTATCTGATTCGCTAATGTGGATCACTTTTTATTTGGTGCCCAGGCCTATTTCCTGTCCCAGTCGACCCTGGTCTTACCACTTCCTTGGCTCTTTCTCTCTACCATTGTTCAAAACATCAACTATGGGACAATCAAAGAAAACCACATATTAGGTCACAGGCTACAGGGATACCAACATGTTTTCCTATTTTACAATGCGTGAATCATGCATTTTGAATATTCGAAAAAGATGAAACCTAACCTGTGATTCTTCTTGACTACTCAGCGGCATCAGGCCTCTCCACCCCTTCCAAGTTGGACTTCCCAAAGACAAACCCAACTAGTTAATACCAAATGTACATTTTTTTAAAGTTTAAAGATGCTGAATCAATCTCTCATAATGTATGTAGTGCAAAAAGCTTGTTACATTATAATACTGCATTGAATATTTTTTTTAAAAACATAATAAAAATTATTTAACATTCAGGCCCAGTCAATCATGCCTCTCTTCTTAGAATGCTGCGAGAGCACATGGCATTAGAGGGACAGTTCTAAGGTGGTTGTTAACCATATCTGGAATATCACTTTGAGCTAATGCAGAAAGGAGGAATGTAAACAATGGGTTAACCTAGAGACCCCTACCTCTTCCAGTTCTAACCACAGATGCCAGTGGGTTGGGATGGTGTTCTGAACTTGGTGAGACAATTTGCCATAGATTTCTGGTCTCAGGAGGCAAAGTCTAATTCTTTTAAGTGGAAAGAGTATGTCCTAATTCATTTTTTTCCTTTGTTACAGAACTACACCATCAGTGTGAAAACACACAGCCCAGTAATGTAGATCAATATCACTCCTAAGAGGTGGACCTGTGTTCCTAATTTGGTAGTGTTCCTAATTTGGCAGCTGCGACAATGAGCACACAGTCATAGGTGGAGGCCAATCTCCAGTCTTTGAGGGAGATTATCTTCACAGGGGACCTGTCACTTCTCAACAGCCTTATTTCAAGACGTTTAGTCCCAGTTTTGTCATCCATGGCTGGATCTCTTTGCAATGATTGAGAATCCTCTTTACATCTTTTATACCCTGTTTCTGTGTCAGGACTGCTTGGCGATGGATGATCTTTTACTTCAGTGGCCTCAGGCTCTACTGTATGTATTCTCTCTTTTCCAAAAATTCTCCAGGGGCCTGATTTACAAAGTGATTTAACAGTCACTAACCCTCAGATTCAGTAAATCTGAGGGTTTACAACTGACTTAAGTAAACATTAAGGAATCATAATTTTGAAGGGATTATTAAGGGCCTTTCTTCCAAATACCGTTCCTTAAGAGGTGTATTAGCATTTTTCAAATAAAATCCAATCACAAAACATTAACAATTTACCACCAAATTCAGATTGGTGGTAAGCTATTTGGAAAAGGGAAGGGGGTCACCAGGGAATCTCTTCCCCCTTTGATGATGTTGACAAAAACATTTTCTAAAAGTAAGAAGTAGTTTGTGTGACCACTGCCTACTCGCCCGAAAAGTTTGTTTAACTTAAAAAAAAAAAAAGATTGCTTTATTTAAAATCAATCACAGGCATGGTGATATGCTGACCACAACAGGTCACCATGTCTGTGACTAGCCAATCACAGTGGAGTGCAATTTGTGAGCTGCTTCATCCATAATATTGTGGTATATCTAATTGCGACCCACTACTATTCAGAATTTTGTGACCCGAGCTATTAATATACAGGCTGGTTTGCAAAATTCCTTTCTCTTTGCAAGAAGTCTGGGCGCAATATGCAACCACATTTTGTGAATGGAAAAATCATAAATCAGGCCGCAAGTTCTTTAATAGATCCAGGAAGTGATCACTTGTCAGCCCAGGCGGCCTTTCTGCTTCCGCTTCACCTGCCAGCCTATTCTCATTGGGTATTACCAATAACTCATTCTCCTCTGAGAGACCCTCCTCTTTCACAGAATTCTCTTCTTCATCTATGATCAGGATTGTGGAGCTTGAGAAATTAAGCCTTCAACAGCAGGGGCATTCAGAGGATGTTGCTATTTCTATTTAGCAGTCTAGCAGGCCAGAGTCCCTGAGAGTTTATAATTGCCAATCATGTGATTCTGAATCTTAGTGTGTTTTTAAAGGTTTAAAGGATTCTTCTTGTGATCCAGTGAAGATCTTTCATTTTTGTTTATTCTCCAGTTCCAGCTTAGGACCTTCATTGAGTTCTACAGGCCCTTCAAAAACATGCCTTGGAGCCTTTAAGTAAGGTAAGATTTAATTTTCTCACAACAAATGTAATTTTTGGTGTCTCTTTGTTCCAGCCATCAGTTAGTGAAGTTGATTGCTTTTATTTCCTCTCTACTTTTTCTCCAATTTTTTTCAGGACAAGATGATCCTTTGTCCAGCTCCATCTTTTGCACCCAAGAACCTTTTGGATTTTTCTGCTTCCCAAGGATTGGTTCTCCCTGTTTTTATCGCTCTCCACCTTCTGAGGAGGAGGTTCCTTTTCATACCTTAGATGTGCATATAAGCTTCAAATATATCTGGATAGATTCCTTTAAGTAAGTGTATTTTTTGTTTACAACCTTTGTTTTAGCTGGCCAGAGTCAAATTCTCACAATGGCCTCTTTGGGCCATTGAATTAAGTTTGCCATTTCAGTCTCATATCAGGCAGCAGAATTTGATTTGCCATTATTTATTCAAGGCCAATCAAGTAAAGGTGATTTTTAATCTTGTATGGCCTTGAGGGACCATCTATAAAGGACATTTGTTATTCTGCCTCTTGGGTACCCCCACACTTTCATTAATCATCACAGGTTATAGTTTGGGGGAATTTATCAGATAATGTTGGATTCTCTGTGTTATGATCTAATTTTCCAGATTAGAAGGCATATTTTTGTTTGCTGGGAAATAAAGAAACACTGGTGTTATACATGTTTTGGTCTTTTGTGTGAACCCTGGTGGTATTATTTATTGTGGTTGGTCCTCCTTCATTTGTGGCTTAGGTATGTCCTGGACATGTAAGGAATATGAATGGGAAGGAGGATGACGAGGTAATGGCCTAGTTGCTTATTTAATTTGAGCCCTGGTGTTCCTCATCACTGTTCTTAAATGTCCCTCCCTCCCTTTGGGAAGAGACAACAGTGATGCTGAAAGCAGTTTCTTTATTATCATAAGTGATTTGGGAATGCGCTTCTTTTTAGTTCCACGGATGTGCCCCAAGCAAGGAAGGGTTTTAAATAAATGTGTTTTTTCCTGTGGAAGGATAGGCAACATTACCATGGAAGGACTATGACCAAGGGTCAGAGTGATGAAGATTACCAGTAAGTAACCAGATCATTTTTATTAAGAATACCATCATATATGGTGATATATTTTAACTGCAAATTAATTTATTTTTATGATTGCATAAGTTGTGTTTTCTTTCTTGCCTGTAAACACACCTTCTTTGAATAATAATCAAATGCTACATCTTTTCCCTTGTTCCATCTAAATATATGGTCATGGTTACAACTTGCTACTTCACTCGTTATGCTCTAATTGACAGCACATCAAACTGTACATATCTGGTACGCATAATCAAATACAAGCATTGATTTACTCGCACCATCATATTGCAATGAGAAAATTAATATGTCTTCCCCCATCACTTGCCTATGGACTAATGGGGTCACTGGATGACCCTTTATGTATCAATGCATTAGTATGAAGTCAGACTGTTGACTCTGAGGCCGCCATCCACCCACTAACTCATGGAGCCATATCACACACAGTGCGCCGGGGGCGCAACAGGAGTTTGCGCCCTCTTTGTGGGCCCCCGGGGTACTTTGGTATTACAGAAGGGGCCGCAGACGCTTGTGCAGCCCCTTCTGTAATACTGAAAGCGCTGGCGCACATACAGTGCCAGCGCTTTCTCAAGAGGGCGTTCCCTCAATTGCATGGGGGGTGGCCACATGCAAATGAGGGAATCTTTTTGCCTCTGCGCCCGCGCCGTATTACAGACGAGGGTGCAGAGACAAGGAAGCTCTCAGGAGGCGCACTGACACTGCACCACCTAAAAGGTGGCCCACTGTTAGTGTGCCCCCTGATAGCAGCCCTCTGGAGGGGAGAAAAGGAGGTCCTCACTACACCCGCCTGCAAGGGGATCTTAAAAAGTGCAGGTGGGTTGCCGCCTCATCAGTGAAACAGAGAGAGGCTGCTTCACAGCAGCTTTGTATTTCACTTGAATGTGCTGCCGCCAGGGCAGTATGAGTTTGGGGGCAGTGCATTCTATGTAATAGGGTGCACCTGTTTTAAGGGCCCCTGGTCTCCTTTCACAAGCCTCATCTCTATATCGCTTACATAATTTGGGCCTCATTAGTTCACTGGGCCATGCGGGAGGCAGTTATTAATATCTCTAATTTTGGTGACCTCTTGGGTCATGGAGCTGTGGATAGAAGTCTAATTGCCACAGGCAGCAGACTGGTGGACATAGGAAAGGTTTGTGAATTGGTATTGTGCTATGACCATCAGATCCTTCAAAGCTGTTTGTCTAATCCATGTCTAGTGTGTCACTTTCAGCCAATTCTGACTTTTTAACTGGCATCGCTTTGCATTATAGCATTTGGTGTTTCGGTTTGTCTAAAAGTAGTAAAGATTTAAAAGCTCAAACATTTAAAGTTCTGATGACTAAACAGACATAGATAGCACAAGATGTCACAAATAACATGAACTACTTGGTACCTATGCTTTGAGTGCATCACAAGAAGATTGTTAAATGGGATTTGAACTTGAATGTAATCATGTGTCTTGCAATGAAATTAAAGGTTTCAGAGAAAATGCATGCACATTCTAAGTGTTATCAAAGCAAACAATGCCAATATAGCCTTATAGCCTGCCGTAGAGGGTTATACCGGCCATTAAAGGCCTGCTCCAACGTTAAAGGGAGTGGTACTTTAATACCTGTATAGCCCAGCTATGGAGGGCTATAAGACTATTAAAACATTCAGCCACTAGGGGGCAGAATGTTCTAACAAATAATTGAAATCGCCTCAGGCTCCGTGAGGCCATTGTTCACAGCAACAGCTATGAACCACAAACATTGGAATGTTGGAGCTCCGGGCTTCAACCGGCCATTAGAAGCCAGGAGCACTCCATTATCTTCAATGGAGCTTCCAACATTCCAGTGTTCTAATATTACATAACTCCCATGTACCACTGAGAGCAACTGATGGATTCCAACCTTCAGGCAATAACTACGTCTTGTTTATGTTTAAATATTTCTCCTAGCTCTGGACACGGAGACACAGGGTCGGACTGTGACAGAAAAATGGCCCAGGCACCAAAATAAACGTAGCCCTCCATTAGTGTATCAGAAAGCTAAAAAGGTGGTCCATGTTTGCAAATAGGGGCAGGTTTGCAAGGTATGCAAGACTGCCTGAATTTGAGCTTGCTGCAGGTAATGTTTAGTAACAGAGAAATCAACAGGACAAAACAGGCCAACAGAAAACAGGCCCACAAACAGCCAATAAAACAACCCACACACTGTGGACCTGATTCACAAAGGACTTCTGCACTCACAGTGGAGGCCCACAGTCATGGGGGAGTCTCCGCACTCGGGCAGAATCTCCCCAATGAGCATTCTCATTGCGGGGATTCCACCCTGAGTACGGAGACTCCCTCACGACTGCTGGCCTCAGCCACAAGTGTGGAGGCCCTACGTTTTCAGACCAGTTCATTGCCCACACCCTTATTGCCCTATAGGCCAGTCAACCCCTGAGTGAATAATCTGTAGCACAGGAGTATTATAGATTCACAAGTTTAAAGACTTAGAGATGTGTATAAGCAGCTCTATGTCTTAAAGGCGAATTAACTGTACTGATCCCAGCATTAATTGGCATAATAAGCAGGATAGGCAACTTCATTACTACTGCTTTGTGTTCCATCTTTCTGTCTCCTGCTCTTAGTGAACATTCCCTTCAGGTTGACCTCTTCCTGCATTATGTATAGTTTATGTTATACAGTGGAGCATAGGAAATTGAGGACAAGGTAGGATCCCAGGCCGTCTGGGTCCATCTCAAAACTCCAGGGGTAACCGAAAGGAGTAATCGAAAGTGAAAATCAAAGTCAGGATATACAAATAAAATGAATTGCCATCTGCCTTCATCTCAATGGTTGCAGTCAGAGCTACTTAGTCAATCAAAGCTGAGGACTACTACCCTGGTTCACCTGTAGCCGCCTGTATTGGTAGCCAATACTCCAACCAATCAAAGACGTAATCTGTTGAGCATGTGAATCTCATAAACAAAGACGACCTGCTGACCTTCAGGAGGCTACTCAAGACCTGGTTGTTCGACCAGTAGCAGCACCCCCCCCCCTTTTTTTTTTCCCCCAGCGCCTTGAGACCCTCGCGGGTAAGTAGTGCGCTTTACAAATTCTGTGATTGATTGATTGATAGACGACCGGATAGAAAAAGAGACATTAACTTTCATGTCACCACCATAATGAAGATCCCAATTTGTGAAAAGCAAGAGATGCAATGCAACAATTAAACCACTGTTTGTACACTACAAGGGTTGTTCTATTGGATATGAAGCAATATGTATATGTCATGTTTCTTCTAGCCTGATTCTGGCTGAAGGATGCTTGCGACCGGTCCTGTCGCACTTGAGCATTAACACCTTTATGCTTGCTCTGAACACCTTGAATATGAAGCTTACGATCGATTCGGGTGAATTTAAATGAAACACCCCCAGATATTAAATAATTATGCTAAACATATCTTGCCATGTTTTTGCTTATACCTACGATACAGTAAAGTCCAACTCTCTTGCTCATAGACGTCATCCTTCATTCGCATGTGATGTTTCCACTAGCCCAAACAGTTTCAGCAAAACAGATGTTCTTCTTTGTTCTTCGAAAGTGATGGTGAGTAGAGTTAATGTTGATTACCCACACAGAAGTGACGTGTTTCAAAACACTTCACAGCTTGGATGCTTACGCCTCCTGCATTGGGTACCAGGGGGGCTGCTCCTGCATCTTTGAGCACTGTAATGAGCATCATTGTAGCGCTGGTGATGAATTTACATAGAGCTATGCACAGTCCACTGAGCCTGTCAAGAAGAAGAGAAATAGCCTGTCCTTTAACAACTCACCGTGCGAAACAATTTGAATTTCAATATTTAGTATGTGATCCTTTTCTGATTTAAGAAACTTGCTCGGAAATTGCTAAAAAGAAGAGGTTATAAGGTAACGTCACAGCTACGCTTACACTTTGTTAGGCTTACACTTTGTAAGTTTGCGCAAATGTGTTAATTTGCTGTAATTGACAGAACTGCAGTGCATTTTCAGTTCAACTTTAACATAGCTAGATCTAATTTTCAGAGATGAGAAAACCCATAAAGTACAGGCCTGAGTTGGAGTACATTTACAACTGTTTTGATACCTTTTTGGCTGTAGAAATGTTAGAAGTTCAGTTTGTGAACAGTATTGGGCTTACTGTTCTGTGGGCAAGTGTCTGTACCTCCTTAAATTACTCATTAGCCCTACTTAAACCCGTCCTTATTCTTCTCTAAACCTTTCCCATTTAGTCGTATGTATTACCCTTTTTCCAGCCATTCCCTTTATTCCTCCTACATTTACTACTAAAACATAGGGGCATATTAGCAAGGGCACTATCGCCGCTTTAGCGGCACTTTTTGGCGCTAAAGCGGCGATATTCATATCGCCCTATCAGCAAACTGTCTCTAACAGCAGTTAGCGACAGTTTGCGGGCATTAGCGCCCGTTTTTACCGCTTTGCATGTCAGCGATTTTTATCGCTAATGACATGCAAAGTGGGCGTTCCGACGAACAAACCTGGGAAACACCCGCTAACAGGCCTTTCACCTATTAGCAAGGTGGCCATGGCCCCAGTTAGCGACGTGAAGAGTCGCGCTAACCGGGGTCATTGCCATTTATTTAACACCTGCATTTAGCAGGTGTTAGCCATAACTAACATGGGGGTGGATTATGCTGATACGACCACAGGGTCGTATCAGCAAGGTGTTCTCCCTTCTCCATGCAACATCGCTGGTTTTTCAGCGATGTTGGCCCATTTCCCCCGGTATCGCTGGAATATTCATCGCCATAGCGCTAATCGTTGCTAATACAGCGTTAGCGTGGCAATATATTCCAGCGATAGCCGGCGATAAAAAAAATCAAGCTAAGCAGTGTTAGCGATGATTATCGCCTCTTCTTGCTAATATGCCCCATAGACTTAAATGTGTGGAGAGCTCTGCAATCTGAGCAGAGATCTCTTCAGAGAACAGATAGGAAAGGTGGAACATGTAAGGGGCATATTATCAAGAACGGCGTTAAAATTATCGCCGGTTTAGCGGCAGAAAACTGCCGCTAAAGCGGCGATAATGGGCTTGATAATATGCCCTGGAGAATTCCAATAGAAGCCCATGTTCACACCAGAACATGGACTTCTATTGGAATTCTCAAGGGCATATTATCAAGCCCATTATCGCCGCTTTAGCGGCAGTTTTCTGCCGCTAAACCGGCGATAATTTTTAACGCCGTTCTTGATAATATGCCCCAAAGTTTCTAAATATTATTTTGTTGTATGTGAGTAGTATTATTGCAGTACTACTATTATTGTAGTACTACTAAATGTACTACAAAGTGCATTTTGTGAATAGGCCCCCCAATTTATTAACTTTTAACATCTCAAATGCATGCATAGAACCAGACAATGGGATCTGAGGTGAACCAGGGCTGCCCTTCATGATATGACCGGTGATCTCAAGAACAAAACACAAAACTCAATAAAGAGTGCGTGTTCTTTTTTTCGTACTGAATGAAATTTCAATACCACTCATTACTGTTTGAGTATTCGGTTTTCCGCATTTTTCTCTCTCTCTATTCTACCCTGCCACAATCTCTGGACAAGTTAAATTCTTTGCACGTGCGCTTTTGAGATGCATCATCATCTGCTCTTAAATGTTTAATTAAAATGTGGTCAAAGTCAGAGATATTCCGATTAATAATTACATGAAATAGGCTGATTTATCAAAAGCACATTTTCATGGATGTCAGTTCAGCTTAATTTGTTGTGTTTACCGAACAAAAGAAATACAAAAACAGATTTATTCTCTAATAGGAGAGGCACAGTGGTACCTTATTCATTGCTCACATGGAAGAAAGAGACGCCTTTTCTGTCTCATTCAGGGCTCCATTGCTGTCTGTTTTACTTTCATTTTTTTCTATCACTGGGTTTTCGGAAGCACCAGCATGTCAGCTAATGGAAAAATCAGAGAGTGCCTTTAAGGGATAGCTTTGATGTATCCAGAGAGAAAGAGATCAAATATATCAACGAGTTATGGGTACCAGACACCAGCTCCTGTTTTCTTTATTTGAATGTGGTTGTCTCTGTGCCTTGGCCTAGGAGAGTCCTTCTTATGCTTCTGTTGAGGGAGTTGGGCAGAACCCCTTTAAACTCCGAAAGTTTGGTAACATCTGTGCACCTTTTATGGTTCAGGGGTATTCAACTATTCGTCAGTATAATTGCATCCATAGGTTTCATGTCATTCTTTAGTCGCATCAAATTAGACTCATGTTATTTTATTCAAGAACTCATAATATATTAATGAGATGCCAACACAACATAAGGTTAAGTGCTTCAGTTGGTAACGGATTATTGTGTATGACTCAATATTGCTTCATACCATATTTATCATTAAATATGTACTGTATAATGTCACATCTTGGTCATAAATAATGGAAACTGCTTATTTAAATGTTTTGCCTTTGGGTCCCCCAGCTTGTGTAAATATGCTTTCTGCTTCACTGAGTTCTTAATAGAAAGTCTTTGAGAGACGGAAATGTGGAAACTGGTGAAAGAAAAGCAGTAGTTCACATCATCTGCTATATCTTCATTTGTGGAAAAACACTTCAGTTTAGCTATCTCTCATTCCTATCCCCTTTGTGATATACTAAGAGTACAACACCTTCCTATATATATATTGAGCGCACAATAAATTTACATTCTATCTCTGTAGTTTCGTGTGTAAAGCTTATTCTTAAGAGTGAGGCGGTTTATCGTTTTAAATTCTAAAAATGAACTATGAGTGTCTGGTATGATCTGGTAAATTTTGTTCAACTAGGGTAATATTAAAAAATTACTTCCCTCTCTTGAATGTATTAAAAGCAGTTAATGCTTTCAAGTGAACTTGTTAACCGTTATTAATTGCTCACCTTACAATTATCGACTTGAGCCACAAGTGAGAGTATATACTCATAGCACAAACTAAGGCCCTGATTACAATAGCGGTCTCCATCGCCGAAGGAAGTGAACTGACCGAAATGTAGTCAGCAGCTCCACCTGCCTAATTACGATGCAACCACCATGTAGGTGGTCGGAGAAATGCCGGAAAAGGGCCGCAGCACAAGCCGCAATGTAAAAAGGTGTTTTTCAAACATCCATGCACAATGGTGCCTGGCACAAGGTGCATGGATGTTTGGGGGGCACCACATGTGCCCCTCTGGCCCCATCTGGGTCCGGTCTGACCGCCTTGTAAAGGCAGAGGGAAAAGGTCAATCGTAATCCCTTCGGCAGTGCCTCCCCAGGCACCACCCCATTGAAGGAATTATGGTCCGACCAATGCCCTGATGGGCTCAGTCGTTCCCTCTGACCCCTGTGCACCGACCAACCGCATCATTATGTGGCGGTCGGACTGCAGCATCAGATGTCGGATGCACTGCCACCGATGGCCTGTCGGTGGCAATCCGCCCGACATCATAATGAGGCCCTAGGTGAGTATTGCTAAAACCAAACATCAAAAACACAGGAACATTACCATTGTCCTTGGTGATTTCAATATCTACATTGATGGCAGCAAAACCTTAACATGTGCTTTCATCGACCTCATCAATATCATAGGATTCCACCAATACATAAAAACTTCACTTAAATCCTGATTCACAAGGTAAACTTACATGTTTGTATGAGTTTACGACTGTTTGCTATTCACACAGGTATTTTACAGGTAGTATCTTTACGACTGCGGAGTCTGCGCACATATAAAGATAGTACAGTCCTATCTTTTTATGAGCGAGGACTCCACAGTCATAAATATACTACTCATAAAATACCTTTGCATAGATATATATCCCACCTTCCACTCCAATACTGTTAATTCCAAGTCAAAGAAAGACAGCCATATCATTAATTTCTCATTGTACTACCAGAAAATTAAGGTTTAAATTGCCTGGCTATAAAATATTGTAGCCAGATGATTATAGAAAAATCAAGAAGGTTAGTATAGATTTACTGTACATTACTGTACTTTACTCCACATACACCACCACATATACACACCTTGGCAAAATCTATTTTATATATAGAAAGAGGGCTTTTTGTTTTGCTCATAATTTTAGTTTAGTTTGATGGATCTACACAAAGCTTTAAAAAAGAAAGCAATCCACCTCAGCTCCTTCCTGAAAAGGTTCAGGGTGATATGTCAAGCAGAGGCGAAGATAAAAGGGGGGTACCAAAACAATGATTTCCCATGTTAATTTCCATAAGGGCAGCTACTGAAAAAAGGCTGAATGGAATTACACCAAATTTTGAAAAATGTTAGAACTTTACTCTGAAGGCGAGCTTTTGTGATTAGATGTACATCTGTTCAACTGTTTTCAAGAAATATGCATTTAAAGCAGGACTTGGGGAGGTTAAAAAGTTAGCTATATATGCTGATTGGTCACTTTAATAAGGACTTATCAGTCCTGATTGGTTGGCAATAACCAGAACTATGTTTCAACAGCCATTACTAAAGACCACTAAACTCAGGGCTATGGTGCCTGCGTCCTGAAAATGAATTCAAATAAATATAATGGGGAAGGATGAGCACACCATCAACCCTAGAGGCATAGGGCCCACCGACATTGGCTGGCATTAGAGGACTCAGGGTCATGGCCCCCATTGAAATGCATTGGAGTGAATGCTAGGTTTTTAGGAGGAACATATTTAGAGGGCGATAACAGATTTTAGTCACAATATAAATCATTTGTTGATGGTGTTATATTTATTTTAGAAATTCGGGTGAGTTCTCAGGTGTTTTTGACATGAGAAAAATGATGCTCTTGGGCTGGGATTCGATGAACCATGTATGAGAGAAACCTTTTTCTCTGATGATATTGATTGATTGAGGTGGAGCCACATAATTCATTGACCCCAACCCTTTATATGCAACTTATACACCTAACATGAGTTTAACTGTATTAATCTGTGTGCATTTAATTAATCAATTGTAGTGAGTGGCTATGTATTCATGTAGCTGCGAACCACCTGTACATTTAGTGGAATTATAATAAATGTGTGTTGTCATAAAAGGGAATGTATACCCTTCTTAAATGTACTCGATATGTACACTTATGCTGACTATTGTGGAATCTATTCTGAATCTAATAGAAGCCTAATGTGTAACAAGGCCCCAGTTGCACCAGTTGCATTTTCATAAAATGTCTCACTAGTGTCTTATTTTTTTGCTCTTCTCTGCAGGTGTCTTATCAGGGGACTCAATAAGTTAGTCCAGGCTTATTGTATATTCTATTAGACTAGTAGACTATTCAACTTGTAGTTAGAAGTTGGCCTTAGAAATGAAGACTAAGATGGTGGGAGTGACCCTCCTTTACCAGGCAGACTGGACTAATGTTACATCAAAGGTCGCCCGGATGGTTACTCCTTTGATTGATAGCTGGGAAACTAGGGAATCTGCCTGCTCCCAGATAGGTTTGTTTGGTGGAAACTGAAGGAAAGAAGCCTTCTAGAATTGCCTTTCGGTTTTTCATGTTCCTACCATATATTTCCTTCAATTTTACTGATGGATTTGATCTGTACTTTGTTTAAATTGTTAATAAAACCCTTAAGGTTTGGGCGCTATCCTTTCTGTCATTCTTGTGGAGCCACATTGTTTTCACTATACTTGAAATGTATTGCTGATGTTAGCTCCATTCTTACACTTCAAATCGGCAATCAAAGGTTTGTGCGATGACTGGGGGATTCTCTTTGATGATTTTACAAAGAGACGGCGATATAAAAAACCCTGCTCTATCAGAGGTTATTGAAGTTGCTCCAGAATCTAAAATGAGAGCAGATTGTCTATAAATCCACACTATTGTCCTCAGATATGTAGGAATACACTCAATTATTTTGCGAAAAATGTGCACTTTCAACAGCAGCAGCAGCTTTTTAGTTAACTCCCCAAGGTTTTACTGCAGCTTTCCACAGTATTCACCTAGAGCACCACCATTCTGTATTTATGACAACATTGTTGCACATCTGAAGCTGTCATGAAGGAATCAAAGCTGCATAATTTCAAGCATTTCCTTTAGATATGAACTAAATGAGTTATTTTTGTCATAGAGATTATGGTTAGTCATCTGAAAATCAAAAATTAGGACATGTTTTCTATGAGTTCTCAATTCCTCATCCATTTCAGTAAAACATTCTGGCATGCAGACTAAAACATGTACTTTCAACGCCAGCAGCTGCCTGTCAGTTGATTCTCCAGTGTTCTTCTGCAGCTCCCACAATGTTCTATTGAAGAACTAGAGTGCTAACATTCTGTAATTGTGAGAAAATGATTGCACATTTGAAGTCATCTATAATCATAGCTATATAACTTAAAGACTTAAAATGAGGAGGGGTTGTCTTAGAAATTATGGTTAGTCCTCTGAAAAGCTAAAATGAGGACATGTTTTCTATGAATTCCCAAATTAATTTCTTCCTCATCCATGTCAGTAAAACATTCTGACATGCAGACTAAAACAAACTTTCAATACCAGTAGCAGCCTGTCAGTTTATTCTTCAGTGCTCTACTGCAGCTCCCCACAGTGTTATATTAAACACCTAGTGGCCGATTACGATGTGGCCTGGAAAGGCTCCGACTAACTGTTGGAGACTTTCTAAGCCGGATCTCGGTTTACTTTCTGACCGCCGCATTACAATGCTGGCGGTCGGAAACTAAACCAGCTGGTCACGCTGGCTGGCTTCCGATGGGCTCAAGGAGCCCATCAGCCAGTCGGAGGCCGGCCTGTAATCCGAAAGGAGGGTCTTTCTGTCCTTGGGATTATGATGCATGGTTTCCAGCAGGGTTTCCATGCCGGCCTTTCCGAAATGGAAATCCTGTTAGAAAGCGGGTTTGGGGACCCCTTTGTGTGGGCGGCCTCCGGTTGGGGGTCAAGGGGGCACCTATGGTGCCCCCCTGTTAATCCCTGCACCCCATGGCAGGCACCTTGAGCTGCCTGCCATGGGGTGCAGGGATTAACACCACCTCCCATTTCCCTATGGGATAATGTACTACGGCCGGTTTACAGCCGTAATACATGCTCCCATTGAAAATGTCGGAATACGACCGAACAGTGTTCAGTCGCATCCTTATCAGGAGGTCTGGACCGCCGACTGGAGGTCGTCTGTTCCCAGTTCTGAGACGGTGTCAGGCGGATCCAAGTCCGCTCGACATCATAATAGGACCCCGAGAGTGGTAGAACTCTGTATTTGAAACAAAATTGTGGCACATCGGAAGCCATCTTTGTTAGACTTGGCCCTTTCTGCAGGGTCACCCCCAATGTTTTTCCCTTCACCCCTCCTATTTTTGCTGAATTTGTTTTTGCTGTCCTTAGGACTCTGCTAATCAGTGCTAAAGTACTTGTGCTCACTCTCTTAAACATGGTAACATTGGCTACACTTGACTGGCATATTTAATTTACTTATTAGTCTCTAGTAACGTGGCACACTATGTACCCAGGGCCTGTTAAATGCTACTAGTTGGCCTTTAGTAGCTCCTTAAAACATGTAACAGGTCTGCCATTGCAGCCAGATTTGCAGTTTTAAACTGCAATTCGACATGGCAATTTAACCCTCTTGAAAAGCCTTACACTTCACTTTTATTGCACATAAGTCACTCCTAAGGCAGGCCCTAGCTAGCCTATAAGGCAGGGTGCATTGTAATTAAAAGGTTGGAAATATACTTCTAAGTTTTATACATCCCAGTGGTGAAAAACTTCTACATTTATTTCTCATTACCGTGAGGCCTACCTCTCCCAGTGGATAACATTGGGTTGCCTTATTACATTTATCAAGTGCTAACAATTTATTGGGAACAAGTAAACAATTTGTGTTTGGTGTCTGAGAAAATTGCACTTTTAGAACGTTGGCATTTTCTTGTCCTAATTTGTTGGTGCTTGCAGCCTCTTCCTGAGTCACATGACTAGGTGTAGTTGGCAGCTGGATTTTGTTTAAACCTCCCAGACAGTCACACAATAGAGGGATTAGGTGTGCCTGGATGTGCCATCAACTGGCAGGTTGGGGGCAGAGGTGGGCACTGCCCCACATGCAACTGAATAGGTTTTGTTCTGCCTTCACAGAAAAGACTTGTCACCCCTGCATTGTTCCTGCAGCCAGCTAAGAACCAGTTAACGACAGTCAGGAAACCTCAAGCACTCCAAAAGGAATTCCCTAGAAACCTTTCCTACTTCATAGGAGACATCAGGTATAAAAATAGGACCCTCAGACTCACTCTTCAGTTCATTTTTTGGAACTGCGGAAGTACTCTCAAAGAACTGCCTGCTGCTGTGTACTTCAGAAAGTCCTTGTTGAACCTGGAAGGACTTGTTTTCTGCCTAAAGTCAGCCTTGAGCCCTCAGAGGGCTTACTTGCTGTTTGAGCCTGTTCTAGTGCTGAACCCAGGCCTGTCAACTGATTCCAAGGGCTAGTTGGCTGGGCTCCTAACCAGAGCCTTAGACTGAAAAGGCTTCAACCATCTTAACACCACACATGGACCCAGCCGGAGTGAGTCCTAAGCCCCCAGGTGGTACCCATTGAGGGTGGACCTTTGGTGAGAGGCCAAAGGTGCCCATATAGCCAAAATCCAAAACTTGGGAATATTTTGGCTACAAACTGCTCTCAGAACCAAGAGGAGACCAGGACCAACCTGCTTGTCTACCCGTCCAAGGTGCATTGCAGGACACCTGACTTTGCAGCAGCTCCTGCAGCTGTTCTTCTCCACAATAGCAAATCCTGTTCAGTGGTCCTTTGCCAAAGGGATTTCCAGCCTAATTGAACTATTGTTGGCTCCAGCCTCCAGCTCCAGCTCCATACTGCTGGAGACTTTTGACTTCCAAAAAAGAGACTAAGGGCCTCATTACGATGGTGGTGATTGGACCCTATTCAGTCAGACGAAAGACTGCTGCCTCCACCAGGATCATGGATCTGGATGGGGCGGTGGACATACCAGTGTCCAACAATGGCCGCAGTGCTGAGGCAAGCACCGCCATCGGGATTTAGATATCCCTTTCCGACAGCCTTTTCATGGTGGGAACACCGCCATGAAAAGGTTGTGGAAAAGGGATTTTGGGGGCCCCAAACAGGGCCCCCTCCCATTGTAGGCCACTGAAAAGTGCCACTGGGGGCACACCTTGTGCCCCCACTCACCTCTGTGAACCTTGTCCCATGTACAACATCGTGCTTGGCACATGGTGCATGGACGTGCAGGAGATGCAGCACTGCAGAAGCATTTGGTGCAGCCCTTTACCAGGGCAGCAGCATGCCACTGCCGTGTCCGACACCTTTACAGCTGCCAGCCCGGCGGATGCGTCGAAATGCAACAGTTGGACCACCCCATGCTTGTTGACAGTAAGCCTGGGCGTAGTTCGCGGAGTAGCGCTACGCTGAGCTACGCAAAGTGCAGTTCGCACTCACGCTGAGCTACAGCGTAGCACTACGCGAACTGCGTAGTGCACTGTTCAGCAATGATTGCACAGTGCCGGATGCTTGTCCACACTGTGCAATCATTGAAAACGGCATCTTGCACAGTGCGAGCTGTCTTTTACTGCCGCTCGAGTAGATTTTACTCGAGCGGCAGCTTCTCAACGCGGACTGGTAGTTTCTCATCGCGAGCGGTCGCGAGCATACGCGACCACTTGCAATGAGAAACCTGACCTCCCCGCGTTGAGAATCTCGCCGGGAGGTTTATTTTCCATGCTCGCGATCGGCAACTTGATGTTGCTGATCGCGAACGAGGAAAAAGTCTCGCCGGGATGTCATTTTACTTGCTCGCGGTCGCCAACTTGACGTTGAGGACCGCGAGCAAGCAAAAAATGACCGCTGCACTACGCTACGCTACACTACGCGTGTTTGCACTGTGCTACGTGCAATTCGCGTTGTGCGAAGCAGCGTAAACTTCGCAAACTACGCGAGCGTAGCGTAGTGCTTTGCCCAGGGTTAGTTGACAGTCTCCTGACCACCGCAATGGGGTGGTTGGGGGTTGGTCTGACCGACCCCCATCATAATCGAGGCTTAAGTTTGAATGCAGAAATCTTCATTGCCTGGAGCCTTGCCACTCAGACATGTACCTTCACAAGCAACTTTTTACTGAAATTTCTTTTAAACCCAACGGTAAGCGCAGACCGAGTCCAATCCAACTTTTGCATCAAAATCGCACTCCATCACTGTCGGCCATAATTTTCAACTTCACCCATTTGGCGCTTTGATCTTGTAGGCACTAGTTTTTATCTTAAAATTTAAAAAATCATAAATTCAGTTCAACTGATTGCATTTTTCTTGTTTTGGTGTAAAATACTTTGATAAACTTTACTCCGTTTTTCTAAATGGGTGTGGGATTTTTCTTGCATTGTGTTTTCACTTTATTGCTGTTTGTGTGCTGCCTGAATACTTTACACATTGCCTCTAAGTTAAACCTAACTACTTTTGTTCCAAGCAACCAGAGGATTAAGCACAGGTTAATTTAGTGAGTTTTGTGGTTCACCCTGACAGGGATTGTGGATGTTGCTTGAACTGGTGGGCAACTTCAACCAACAACCCAATTTCTCACAATCTTCATGGAACTGAAGCTGTCAATTCTAAAGCATTTGCTTTAGAAATTGATCAATAATAATAATAATAATAATTATTCTTATTTGTAAAGAGCGAACATATCACCCACTTAAGGGTTTCAAGGCACTGGGGGCTGTCAGGGAGATTAAGTGAGCTATTGCCCAGAGTCACATGATGCCGTGCTGAACTGCCACCAGGCACTGAGGATCGAACCGTGATCCCCACGCTTGGAGTCAGCTGCTCTGGACACGGTGCCACACCTTTCCTGTGAACAAAATGAGGGGGTTCCTTTTGTCATGGGAATTATGATTAGTGATCTAGAATGTTAACATGAGGACACATTTTCTATGAGTTCTCAAATATCTTTCTCATCCATTTCAGTAAAATATTCTAACATGCAGAGTGAACCATGTGATTCAACAGCAGTGGTAGGCTGGTAGTTAACTCCTTAGCGATAAACTGCACCTTTACCGCAAAGTTCTAATGAGCAACTAGAGTGCAAACATTCTGAATTCATGACAAGAGTGTGGCACACCTGAACACCATCTTGATGGGATCAAATCCTTAAAACTGAAAGCATTTCCTACAAAAGATATTTGTCTACACTAATTGTGATTAAAAATTGAATTTTTAAATCTGTGCATGCATGTAGATGAACGAAAGCCAATTCCAGTGCTGGGGGGCTAAATGTGAAAATACACGCCCACCATATCTAGTGGTGCAAATGCGCTGCAGAAGTATAAGGAGTTTCCCACTGGATTTAAGACTCTGCGTTGGGGCATACCACTGGTCCTCCTGGGGGCTTCCAGAAAAAGACGTGCAGTCTCTATTTTTTTTCAATTTTGCTACTGATTCACCAGTAAATTTGTGGCAAAATTGCATTTTAAAACATGCTTTTAACCCGTGTGACCCAGCCACCACTCCCACCCTGAGCCCCTTTCTTTATTTTTTAGGGTTTTTTTTTAGACTCAGCTTCAAGCTGAATCCCAAGATGGCTGCCAACTCTTCCTGGTAGAAGTGCTGGCAGGCAATCAGATGTTAGCACTGGGACTGTGGATCTGCAAGTTCACTGCAAGGGTCCGCATTCCTAGGTATCTATTTGTTTGCTCTTTCATATCTCAAAAACTACTGAACATATTTACACCAAGTCACAAAAAATCATGTTTTCTGGACCAACATCTAGCTTTCTGCCAAATTTGGTGTAATTCCTTTCAAAGGTTCGGGCTGTAGTCATATTCAAAATTCCTATGGGAAAATGCATAGAGAAAACACATTTTGGGACCCCTCTTTTTCCTCAGCCCCCACTTGATGGATCATCCTGAAGCTTTCAGTTCAGCAGCTGAACCAACTAAAGTAAAGGTTTTGACAATTTTGTGAAGATTCGTCAAGCAGCGCCAAAGTTATTGGCAAAAGAAAAAAATTTCTTCCTATGAAAATTTAGGTTGTAACTATAACTACCTACTGGCGACGGGCAGTAGTTAATATATATATATGTATGTATACATATACATATGTCAGTGTGTGAGTGCAGTCACCAGTAGGTTGTTATAGTAAGAACCTAGTTTCCATAGGAAGAGCCTGAGAAAAAGAACGGGATCCCAAAATGTGCTTTCCCCATGTTGATTCCCATACGCACTCTGCTGAACTGAATTACATCAAATTTGGCAGAAAGGTAGATATTGGTCCAGGTAAGTGCCTTTTTCTGATTTGGTAGAAATACATTCAGTAGTTGCAGACTTATTTAAAGAAATTAAAATTTGTATATATAGGGACGCGAAAGCTCGGCAAACCATCCCGATCTCGTGCTGAGATCTGATTGGCTGTCAGCACTTCAAACCAGGAAGTGTTTGCAGCCATATTAAGACTTGATTTCAGCCGAAGCCCACAAAAAGACAGTAAATTCACTGAAAAAAACAAAGTTTACAGGGACGGTATAGTTAGTCTCAGATTTTACTCATACAAAACCATTGAAATTCAGCAGTTATAGTTACCTGAGCTAACTATCACTGGTGACATCTCAAATGACATCAGTGATGTCATTTGAGATGTCATCAGTAAAGTCATCAGTGAGGTCACTTACCATATCATGAGTGATGTAATATGTGAGGTCATAAGCAGTGCATTGTGGGGGTGCGAGTTATAGTTAGCTCAGGTAGTATAACTGCTGAATTCCTCTTGTTTTGTATGAGTAAAATGTCAGTCTAAATATAACGTCCCTGTAACCTTTGGTTTTTTCAGTGAATTTCTAAGGGTTTTTTAATTCTATTTCCTAACTATAACATCCCTGTAACCTTTGTTTTTCTTCAGTGAATTTCTATGGTTTTTTCAAAATCTTTCTTAACTATAACATCCCTGTAACTTTTGCAGAACTGATGTCCCTTTTCCCTCGCACTGTCTTCTAATATATGCCAAAGACAGAAATGGAAGTGGTCACATCAATTCTGTCCACAGATTGATAAAGCCAGGAAACATGTTAATAAAACAGTTTCTGCTTTTCTCAGCGACCATAACACGTGCTCTATCTACAACAACAATCTATGTTTTGACATATATGGAATGTACAGAAGTGAAGGAGTTCACTTTACAGATGAAGGGAACAGGGTGTTTCTAAGCAACCTGAAACTCTGCATACAGTCTTATTTGTAGTTGTCTTATACACACTCTCAGCACAAAGGCTCTTATCAGAGCCACCCAACAGCCCAAAATTGTGTTCATTTTCTTGTTCAATAATGTTTTAAAGATTTTTTTTAATTCGCTACGACCACCGCCACATTCAAAAATTTTAACTCAAAAGAATCATTCTAACTATTACTATACACACATTACTAACTACATCACTACTTAAAAAACATGTTTGTACGCATATTTTTCTAGTAATTTTAAAAAACTGCGTTTGAAGTCTACTGCCCGTCTTCATGATGGTGCCAAGAGTCGCGATGACTCCGGTTACAGCGATGATCGAGCCTTGTTTAAGAAGTGTAAAACACATATATGCACTCATTTTATTGTATTTTGGACACTAGGGGTTTATTGCTGCACTGTTTAAAGTCATATTTTTATAGGCCGTTTGCGTAAAAACAATCGTTTCAACCGATTTTACATGTTCACGAGTACTTCAAGAAACGCTATGATGTCGGTAACCGTTGTGGTCGCGCCTGTTTTTTAGAGGTGAAAACACATATATGCACACATATTCCCATATTTCAGACACTAGGGGTTTATTACTGCACTGTTTAAATTCATATTTTCGTAGGTAGTTTGTATAAAAGCAATATTTTTAACTGATTTTTTGTCTACCCGATGATGCCGGGTGCTGCGATTACCGTGAATACATTGTGAAATGACAAAACAAAAGGAGACATTCAATAGCCACCACCACATACAAAACTCACACAACTACAAAATAGATAATAACAACACACTAAACATATTACTATCTAAAAGAATCTATAATAGCTCTTTCAGTGGAATTTTTGTGCATCACTGTATCAGTAAGTCTTTCATTCACTGTACAAGTATTTCAGTGGACCTGTGAGATGGTGCATCAGTCTATCAATAGTTCTGTAACAAACTGCGTGACTGTCTCCGTGTATCTATGAGTGGGTGCATCAGTGTCTCAATAGCTCTGTGATTTGTTGCATGACTCTCTCAGTCAATCTGTGAGTAGGTGCATGAGTATGTTTGTGCATTTGTAAGTATATAACTGAAACTGCTTGGTAGGTGGTTCTATAGGATATTGGCGCTCCTGGGCAATACGCAGGTAAGTATAATCAAGTACTGAGTGAGAATTGCGGTGCATAAGGGTAGGGAGAGCAACCCTCCTCCCCAACGTGTGGATATCAACTTGTAAAACAGAATGACAGTCCCCTGCACACATTAACAGTGTATCAATTATATCAATAACAGTGTGACAAAAGCATGTGTCTTTGCTGGAACATGCGCTTCAGTTTATTCACAACAGCCTTACCGAACATGTGTTTCGTCTCGCTTACGGTTGTGCGCAGCGGCTTCTTCAGGGCTATACTCAATGCGTGAAGATCCTTAAATCCGGTTGTATTCACCGCACCCCAATACCTCAACGACAGAATCAGAGATGATCTCTCTATCATAGTCAACCTAGTTCACTATGATAGAGAGATCCTCTCACAACTCAATGACATAGATTGCTATGAGAAATTATCCTCAAACCCCATCTTGACACTGACTAGTCTCATCAATCAGAAACTTAAAGGTTGGCACGATCTATGCCTCTTAGACTTGAATGAGTACACTTACCTCAAAGTAGAACACCCTAGACACCCATGCCTGCATACACTACCTAAAGTGCATACAAATCTCCCTTTCCCACCAGGCAGACCCATTGCATCTGGAATTGGTGGACCCACAGAGAAACTGTCTGAGTATGTGGATTTATTTATCCAGCCGTTGGTAGCTAACCTACCCTCTTACATCAGAGACATGAAACACATACTCTGGAAGACTTTACTTGGGAGAATACTATGACACTAGTTACTCTGGATGTCACTGCCCTGTATACAAGCATCCAACATGACCAGGGCCTACTGGCATTAAGACGCAAACTGAACTCTCGTACGGCTAGCCTCTGGGAACATACGGACATGTTAATAGACATGACACAAATGATTCTTGAAAACAATGTGTTCCTCTTCAAAGGGGCATGGTATAAACAGATACATGGAGTAGCTATAGGCTCTAAATGTTCCCCTTCATACCCCAATCTTTTTATGGGGTGGTTGGAGGAGAGATGGATTTGGGGCTCTAAAGGCAGCGATTGGAGCGACTCCATTCTTTTCTGGGGCAGGTACATTGACGACTGCCTCCTAATTTGGACAGGCAACACTGAGAGGCTAACAGAATTTGTAACATACCTTAACAGTAATGAATCTAATATTAGATTTACCTACCAACATAGCAAGAGCTCAATTACTTTCTTAGATGTGGTGAATAAACTTGGACTATTACTAAATCCTCAATTAAGGGACTCCTCATTGGGAAAATCATCCAGGATACATATACTGTGAATAGGAGGTATTATTTCTGGACACAAGATATGTGCAGTCTTAACTGTGTGTCTAACATTGGACCCTATTGAATCCCATTTGGGATGGAAATACAACCGGATTTATGGATCTTCACACATTGAGTATAGCCCTGAAGAAGTCGCTGTGCACAACCGTAAGCGCAACAAAACACATGTTGGCTAACGCTGTTGTGAATAAATTGAAGCTCACGTTCCAGCAAAGACTCAAGCTTTTGTCACACTCTTATTGATATAATTGATACACTGTTAGCGTGTGCAGGGGACTGTTGTTCTGTAAGTATAAAGCTGCCTGACTCGATCTGTGAGTAGATACATGAGTGTCTAAGTGCATGTCTCAGTGGGTGAGTGAATGGGTGCATGAATGAGTGTCTAAGTGGGTCTTTGACTGGGAGGGCGAGTGTCTGGGTGTGTCTGTGAATGGATGCGTGAGTCTTTGAGTGGGTGAATGAGTGGGTGCATGTACATCTGAGTGGGTCTGTGAGTGGGTGTGTGAGTCCCTGAGTGTATGAGTGAGTGACTGAGTATATAACTCTCTGAGAGGATCTGTGACTGAGTGTGTGAGTAACTGTATGGGTGTGTGAGTGGGTGAATGAGTATCTGAGTGGATCTGTGAATGGGTGTATGAGTGTCTCAATGGGGCCGCAGTGGGTTTGTGAGTGTCTCTGTTGGTCTGTGAGTGCATACATGTCGTCGAGAATATCGCGCGCGATCAAAACAAATCAATTTTGGACACATATCTTGTGTCACTAATACCCCCATTTCTCAAACATAGGGTCAGAGTTTCTCCAGCCTGACCACTTATCTTAGCTTTGACACAAATGTTCAGCCCCAGGAACTGCACCAATCGATAAAATGGCAGCCACAACTTTCTGTTCAAGTTGTGTCCAGCACAGCATTCTCTCTGGTGTGCACTTTCGCGGTTTACCTCAATATCATCGCGATTTAACCGCGATCACTGCAAAACCGTCGCAAAATATCCACGGCCAGAGTTATCACTATATTGTTCGGATTTAATTTCCCAGAAACTACTAAACAGATTTGCACCAAACAACAAAAAGCAGAATCTGCTTAACAACATCCACCTTTCTGCCAAATTTGATATCATTCCATCCAGCGGTTCGGGCTTTACATTTGAAAACGCGTTCCTATGGGAATTAACATTACAAACGCACCCTTATTTTGTTCCCTTATTTCTTGGGCCCCACTGCACGGATCGTCCCCAAACTTTCCATGACACACAGAACCGACTTTGACACTTTTTGGGGAAAATTTCATGAAGATTGGTCAAACGATGCCAAAGGTAAAGGCAAGTCCAAAAATGCTTTTCCTATGGAAACTAGGTCCTAACTATAACTATTTATATATATATTTTTTATTACTCAGCGACTGTCATCTTCTGACGATCCAGCCGCACTCTCCCCGCATATCTCTTGAAGGTGACAAACGATATCCGGATGCTTAATTTAATTTTTATTTTACAACATATTACAACACCCAACACAGGACGCCAACACATTTTGGCTTGCGCCGCCTTGAACCGGGCAATATATATACACACACACACACACACCAAAACAAGACAGGATGCAACCTAATAATTCAAATGGCAGTAAGTAAGGGATGCGATAAGGAATATATTCATTCCTATTTGTGGATTTCATGTGGATAAAGGCACAACAGGAGACGTAAAAGCACATGGTATGTTCGCTAACCTTTGAAGTGAAAAAAACTTTGCACCCTGGGATAGGTCAAATGACTATTATAACTGCAGTGTGTTTGCAATGGACTGTGATTTAGTATTAGGATGTAGTACATAATTGCTTTCTTGATATTCAATGTGCACTCTGATGAAAATGATCGTAATACTACATCACAATCAATTAAGTAGTCTTTCATTTGAGTTTAATATACATGTGAGAGTATGCTCACCCGTGAACAAGGTTTGGAAGTAGAGTTGAAATGCGTTTTGGGATTACAGTAAGATGCTCGATATCTCATCTGTGTAACAAAGCACTTAAAATCTTTTTTAATCAGGAGTCGGCATACTCATATTATATATATATATTATACTTTAAATATTCTTCTAGGAGGAGTGTGATGGACAGATAGAAAGAGGGAGATAGAGAAGACACTGAGCACTGTTAACAGAATTGGATGAACTGAAAGGATATAAAGAATTTACAAATCTCCTGGAAAAAAATAGAAAAAATCGTTGGTAAGGAGGAAATAAGGCTCAGAAAAGTGAGCACATTTCATCAAGACAGATTGCATTATCATTACAGCAAATTTACACCTTCAACTGAAAATATGAACAATTTAGATAAAAATAAAATTGAAAAAGTTCCTAGTGAAAATGCCAGTACAATTGATTTTGAAATGAGCTCTGACCCTGGATCATCAGTGGATGAAGGTCCTAGTGAAATCATTAATTTTTAAAAGCAATGACACTATTAAACACAACAACAAAACAAAGAGGAAGAGGCAAACGGGGAGGTAGGGGAAGAAGAAATGCAGGATGGGAGAAGCTCAAGCAGAGGATGGAAAATAACTTGGGGGAAATGAATTATAATGGAAGGTACAGAGGATAGACCCTTGTTTATAAACATTTCATCTGTAGAACTGACACCAATCCCAGAAAACTTTTTAAATCAAGTCTTGCGATTTGCACTAATATTTTGAAATGCAATCCTTTAGACCTGCAACAATAAAAAGGCATAGGAAGATCTCGACCTTTACAGAAATGGACATACCAGATCTGGTAACATTGCAGACTGGGACTTAAAAATGACACATCTGATCCAAGTAGCTACACACTAAAATCCATATTTTGTCTTCAAATACAGGTGAGAAACAAAATTGACACCTCAAGAATTATTGGTTGATGACAACACTAAATTTAGAGGCTAATGAAAAAAATAAATTGAAGAGCAATATGTCGTGGCTAGAGTGTCAGGAACTCAACAAGCTAGGAGCAGAGGAACCGTTGCTCATGGAAAGTTGGAAGTGTTGTTCTGATGGACAGAAGTCAGTATTTGGAGGAAGCAACCCGGCAGCTTAAGAATCATGAGCCTATGAACCAATGGAATCAAATCCCCTAAAAGCATACAAAAGGATTATTATCAAATGGTACTTGTTTGGAAGGAAAGAAAGCTCATCATATCAACTTTGTATTACAAGACACCTTGTATATATAAGACCAATTTTGAGTTCAAAATGTTGTCTGCTAACAAATATGTGAAGATATCTGGTCCTCTTTTAGTTCCAAAATATGATGACATTACTGTTGATTATTAGGCACACAACTGACTTCTTATCCCAAACCAGTGGTATAACTTGGAAGTCAACATATATAGTGGTGGCCATTGATGTTGTGTCTTCATACACATCGATAAGCCATACTCAAGGCATTGATGCTTGAAAATGTATTTGAGAGGGGCGTGGCCTGATTCATGGCCGAGTAGGACGCACAAAGAGAGAGCTCCTGCCGGAGCAACTAATCCGGGCAGAATCCTACCGTAACCTGCGACACTGAGGGCCACGGGTGGTTTCCCTAAGTGGGGAAACCCCATCCGCACCCCATGGAAATCCTGGAAATCACCTGAATACAGAAACTAAGAGGCACAGATCGGGCAAATGGCCGGCCGACGGTGAATAAAAATGGCGGCCCGACAAGAGTGACGATCTCCGGACGCCCGAAGGAAAGCGACGAAGGGGCCGGGCGTGGGCCCAGAGACCCACTTATACTATCGCTATCCAGAAGTAGGACTGGGAGTAGCGGCGGAGTGGTGTTCCTCCCTGTGGATCGAACGGCCCGTGAGATGGCCTGGGGGAGGGGCATGGACACAGCGGTGGAGAGTCGGCCACTGCTGAGAGGCCGGCCTGCTCTGCAGACGATCGCCCAAACTCCCATATGAAGATACGGCTGGCGGGGGTGGGCTTGCCGAGTCCCCGGGAGGTGTAGGAGGGGGAGTGGAGCCCCCCAATGAAAATTGATGAACAGAGCCCGGAGCGTGAGGACGCGGGCTCCCTGGAGAAGCAATGCGGTGCCCCACTTGTTGAGACCCGTAGAGACTCAGGCGAGTGACCTGCGAAATATACCCGGCTGCGGTTGGCTAGGAGACACTGTGAGAAGGGCCAGAGGACTGCCAGAACACTCCGTCTTGCCCCAGCGGACCGGGAGCGAGAAGGTGGGGTCGAGATCCTAGGGGCACTGAACAGACGTTCCCCCTTCCCCTCCCCCCGGTGGGAACCCGGGCCTGGGATCAGGCCGCGGCCTAGGGGGAGAACCCAAAGGCCATACCTAAGTGTATTCGGATGCAGGGGCCCCAAAGCAGACTGGCAACCAGACCCCCTCAGCCTGTGTGGGGGTGGGAATGAATTATAAATAAAGGAGGGAAAATACGGGCAGGGCTGTGTCAACGCTGAGGGACAGAACCAGCGGCCAGCAACAAAGTGAAGGGTGGGCCCGTTCTGGAGCAGACCAGAGCCCTGGAAAGAGATGACATAGCCCTGAAGATATAAAGAGCTGGTGGGGTGGCTGAGACGGGGCCCAGAGAGAGCTCAGGAGTTGGAAGGAACAAGGAAGACAGTGAAGAGATACGAGTGACTACCGCTAGACACAGCGTACTGGGACGGTTGGCACCACATACTTGGGGCAAAGAAGCTATTTGAAAGCCCTGACCCCGATACAACATCCCAAAGTTCCAATTTATATGCCAGCACCGCATGTTTAACAGGGCCCGGGGAGGAAGCCACTCCTCCTTAGCCGTAACCGCATACTGTGGAAGAGAGGGACTCAGGCTGGAGCCTAGAACTCTTGCCCTGAGGAGTAGCTGGCAGAATGATGGCAAAAGATAAAGAGCCAAAACCCCCAAGGCAAGGGAAAATGGACAAGTACACAAAAATAATCCCAGTACAAACAGAGTCAGCTGAACCTGCGCAACCTCCATCAGACACAGCGTTGCTCCTTCAAGCAATACAAAATTCCAGAGAAGTCCTGGAAGGCAAAATCGGGGAGGTCTGCTCTGAAGTTTCACTGCTCCGCCAAGATGTATGCAAAGTATCTGAGAGAGTAACCGAGGCAGAGACTCGACTCTCAGAAGTGGAAGATGCTGTAAAAGACCTCCAGAAAGAGATGAAAGACATGCACAGTGGTACGGCGGAAATGCTATGGTGAATCGATGATGCAGAAAACAGAGCCCGAAGAAACAACCTCCACTTTGTGGGATTTCCGGATGGGGGTGGAGGGAACCAACACATCGACGTTTCTGGCAACTTGGCTGAGAGACATTATCCTGGCAGAACATTTTTCCCCCTGTTTTGTCATAGAACGTGCACACAGCACTCTAAGCGCAAACCCCCTTCCCCCCCGAGTGGCGCCAAGACCAATCATTGCAAAATTACTGAACTTTATGGACAGAGACATGATACTTCATGAAATACGTCGCAAAGAAGAGGTCAGCTACATAACTCAAAGATAATGACCTTTCCAGTCTACAGCCGAGAAGTACAAAGACAACGTCGAACATTTGATTCGGTCAAGATCAAGTTCAGGGCCTTCCAAATCCAATACATGCTTCTTTTTCCAGCCAAACTAAAAGTAATCTATCAGGGGAGATCCTTCTTTTTCAAACCCCAGACGAAGCATGGGCATGGGTGGAAGAAAGGCCAACACTCCAGCCTGCAGCAGGGCCAATGTCGATCAAATCCACGAATCGGAACATGGAAGAGAGGCAGTTAACTCCATGCAGAAAGAAGCACAAGGCCGACAGTCAGTCAAGAAGACTGGGTAAAGGAACTCCCTATGCCCTTAGGAGGGCCACGGAAGACAAGAGACACCAAGCCCAGGAAGGAAACGCACAATCTCAGTCAGGAACAGAGGCCACTTCGAGGGATAAATCCCTGGACCCACATACAGACTCGGAGGACACAGGGATGTCCTCGGGGCCAGAATCAATGCACCCACTGACGGCGGAAATACCGGCCTTGGAGAGAAGCGGGGAGAGCAAGAGGCCAATGGAGAAAAGTATACCACTGGACCCTGACCCGACTAAGCCGGGAACTGGTACTTGAACACCGGCGGGAGGGTAACTATGTACACCACAGACTCCCTAGAAGGCGTTAAGAACTTCTACCATGAGACTATCTTTGTAGTCAGAGTTAAATGTTGTAAAAGTTGGGGATTTGAGATATGAAGTTGGGCTGGGTGGGACGACAGACCAAGCTGCCTTCTCCTGCTGAAAGTCGCTTCCCTTGATGAGGGGACAGAACGCTGCGGGCTGGAGGGATAGATGGGAGGAAATACAGTTTGGGTTAAATTGGTTATGTTATAGTTTGTCGGTCGCATGGGTCATCGAAACAGGGGACTCTCACAGAACACGGGACGCAGAGGAGAATGACTCTCCCCCCTTTAGACTGGGCTCCAGACACACCAGAGTACTAGACACAAAATGGCCCAACACCCAGAATTTACGGTGCTGACGTGGAACAACAATGGGTTGGGGGATAAAATCAAACGGGGATTAGTGATTCAATTCATTAAAAGACTCCACCCGGATATTGTAATGCTCCAGGAGACACATCTCAAAGGCACACAATGTAGATTTATAGGTCGAGGGGCCTATACGGGGCTAGCACATGCGGGATTCACTACCGGGGCAAGGGGAGTGGCCATTTTGATTAGGAAAAACATTCCCTTTCAAACCACACTTCTCTGGCAGGACCCTATGGGTAGATACGTGGGGGTGACTGGGCAATGGGGTAGAACAGAGGTAACTGTGATAAGTGTCAATGCTCCACCCAGACCTCAAGCTCCCACCATGAGCAAGGTGGTTGACGTCCTGCTTGAAATGCCCTCCACTCTGCATATAGTAGGGGGGGATTTTAATGACGTGATGGACCCAGAGATGGATCGCACTGGAAGAGTGGACAAGTTCACAAAAACCACCCCCCTGCTGTGGTTCTCCAGTACAATGGGGCTGGTAGACGCATGATGGGGTAAACACCCACAGACCAAACAATTCTCCTACCACTCAGGGGCACATGACATGTACTCTAGATTGGATTATATATTTGTCCCAGGGGATGAAATGAAGGAGATAAGTCATGCAGAATACGCAGCAAGGGGTCTCTCTGATCATTCTCCACGTCTGGTTAGAATGGGCTTGAGGGGTCGAAGCAGTGACCAGAGATGGAGACTTAACCCATGGGACCTACAGAACAGCAAAGTGTTGAAGGGTATCCGGGCAGACACAGAAATATATTTTAATGAAAACAAGAATTCGGTCTCCTTGGATGTGATGCTGTGTGAGGCGTACAAGGCTGTGCTACAAGATAGAGCACAGAGCAGTATCGCCTGGGAAAAAACAGAAATAAATAGGTGCCTAGAAGATTTGGAGCATAAGATACTAGACCTTGACAGGCAAGTGTCCCAAAGAAAGGACCCCATACTGACCCGTAGACAGACTACGCTGAGACAAGAATATAGAGAATTAGCTATGGATAATGCCAAAAAACAAAAACTGATGGTGGGAGATAAGGCAGATAAACTTTGGCCTGGATAAGCAAAAAAGAGATGCAAGGCTGATGGGTAAGGGAAATCATTGATTGCCAGGGACTCACTCACTCCACGAACGAAGGGGTGGTGCGGGCATTTGCTGAATACTACAGAGACTTTTATCAGGTCCGTAACCTTACATCACATGCAGAGATAGGTGACTATCTAGCACCAATTACTACTCCGACACTAGGAAGGGAAGAATGCCAAGAATTAGAAGCGGACCTGTCCCTGATGGAGATCCAGGAGGCGGTGGCGAAACTGAACCCGGGGAAGACCCACGGCACCAATGGTTTGCCGGCCTAATTTTACAAGCTCTGTATCGACCTCCTAGACCCCCACCTACTCCGGCTCTTTACCGAGGCACATAAGGAAGGTATACTATCCCCAGATCTAAGAAGGGTGACCATAGTGGTCATACACAAGGAAGGTAAACCCCACAACCAGTGTGGCTCGTACAGGACCATTTTGTTACTAAACACGGAAGTGAAGGTATTAGCCACTATCCTGGTGACTCGCCTCCTTAGATTCATCACGACCCTGGTACACGATGACCAATCAGGATTCATGCCAGGCCGGGCTACCTGCCTGAATCTCTGAAGGACCCATGACTGGTTAATGAAGGTGAAGGACTGAGAGAATCCACATATATTTCTATCGCTCGACGCAGAAAAAGCGTTCAACGAAGTACATTGGCCATTCCTGGACTGCACTCTGGCTAAATTCGGGATAGGGCCTAAATTTCGCAGCAGTGTCGTGCTCCTCTATAATCAGCCCGTGGCTGCGGTGCAAGCTAATGGGACGTGTTCGGAAACATTCCCTATTGAGAGAGGGACACGCCGAGGCTGCCCTCTCTCGCCCTTGCTCTACGCGTTAACCCTTGAGTCCCTTGCCTGCAAAGTTTGAGACCACGCAGATATTCGGGGTTTTCAAAGGGCTTCCACAGATGACGGAGAGGAAAAGATTTCCCTCTATGCTGATGCTATCTTACTGTATATCACTAACCCTGTTACGACAATCCCGGCCCTGTTTGACACCATAGTAGAGTATGGTAATTACTCCGGCTATAAAATAAATTGGAACAAGTCCACGCTATATCGCCCTAATAACATCCAAATAGGATGGCCACTACCTGATGAACTGAGGATCATACAGGAGGGCTTCCAGTACCTGGGGATATTTGTGACCCAATACTGCGCGAAATGTAGGCAAGAAAACCTCAGAAAGGTCCTGTGTAATTTTAAATTAGACGCAGAGTGATGGAAGGACCTCCCTCTCTCCCTGCTTGGACAAGCAGCCATTTTTAAAATGATTACTCTACCCCAACTGCTGTATGCCCTTCAAAATACATACCATCCACTCCCCAGGGGCATCTTCGCAGAACTAGACAGTGGACTTAGGTCTCTCTTATGGCAAGGAGGTGACCCCAGAATAGCGCTCAAGACACTACAGCGAAATCCCTATAATGGAGGGATGGATGGCTACCAGATGTGGAGGCATACTATTGGGCATCTCATCTGGTAACCATAAATGACTGGATTCATAAGGCCAGGGACCACCCAACATATCGCCTAGAGAGGGAAGAAATGGCACCGCATACATACCTACATTATCTCTATGGAGGGAAGGGGGGGCTCCCAATTACTGCCCGCGAAGCAGGTCACATTGGCAGCTTGGACGAGAGCGACCAAAACAATGGGGTGGACGGACCGGTTCACAAAGACCACTCACTCTGGGAAGGGAATAGATTTAAGGAATTACAAAAATTACAAGGGTTTGAGGCCTGGGATCTTCTGGGCATCTCCACAATAGGGGACATCATAGAAAAGGGTGAACTTAAAACATGGACAAAGCTTAGCCAGGAATACAACCTGCACAAATCCCAATTTATCAAGTATGCACAAATGTGCCAAGCATTGCAGGCAGAGAGTATCCAATGCGAACACCTCCCGGACTATGCCCCACTGGAGGGAAGATTCTTACAGGAAGAACTGGTGGATAAGGTCGTCTCTTATACATACAAAACGATGAGTAATAACATGCCAGATAGACTGGGAGGGCTGCAGGCAAGATGGGAGAAAGATGTCGGGCCATTAGAAGACATAGATTGGGAGGCGGCATTGATGCACCCCAGAGAGGTAGCTATTAAGGCAAGGCTACGCCTCATACAATACAAGGTGTTACATAGAATTTACTACAATAAGGATAAATTACATAAAATGGGAAGGGCAGAGTCACACTTCTGCCCCACCTTCAAAACGGTCATAAGTGATTTCTTCCATACAATATGGGCATGTCCCAAGTTGCAGATATACTGGGCGCAGATAATTGAGACTTTAGTGACAATACTAGGTGTGACACTGCCGTTCGAACCAAGATTTGTGGTGCTGTGGATTCCAAGTGACGTGGATATCACCAGGGCCCAACTGAACTTCGCCTCCCTGGGTCTGGTGGTGGCTAAGAGGGATATAGCCAGACGATGGGGGGTGGCTGAAAGTCCCACGGTCCAGGAATGGATGAGAGGTATGGACCTATATATGGCAGCCAAACAAACCACGTACCTTAGTAGAGGATGCCCTGGGAAATTTCGCAAAATATGGGGTCCATGGCGATGGCACTTTGGGCTTGATTTGGGGGAGGTCACGCAACAATCGACATCACAAACAACTCAGGAGACACCTGTGGCTAGATACAAGGAAAGGCTCTCATAGAGGGGATGCTCGGTCGACTATTATTATTTTTTAGACCAAAGGGGGTGGATAGTTGTTATGTAAGAACAATGGCATCGAAATAAATCATCACGAAATAAAAGGAATGGGGAGTTATCTATGTTGACATGCAACCAACGATTGTTGTATTGTTTATCATATGTATTCAGTAACTTTCATAACAGAAAATAAAAAAAATAAAAAAATGTCTGAGTGCATGATCTATTGATTTTCTACAGAATTCTCCTGCAAAAACAAGGAACAACCATTGAGACCTCCTTTGGTTCTAAATATGCCAACATCTTCTTGGGGTGGTGGACGAAGATGGTGGCATGGGTAAAAAACAATTAACAATTCATCAACCTGACAGCTCAAGTAAACACAGTCTGCACCTCCTGCTTCCACATCCTATGCATGCTGTGAAAGATCTTCAAATGGATGTGTCAGACCAACATATGGACCGTTACCCACTCATCACCAGCAGGCTAGACTGCAGCAACACTCTCTAAACTGGAATCTCCAAACAACTCCTACACAAACTTCAGACTATCCAGAATGCAGCAGCAACGCTCATACTCGAACTCCCACACCTCACCCACATCACACCGTACCTCAGAAAGCTTCACTGGATCCCCATTCACAAGCACAGCCAATTCAAACTTCTCCCGCTCACATAAAAATCTCTATACAACCCAGGACCAGAATACCTGAACAGCCACATGCACTTTTACCAACCCACCAAACACCTACGCTCTGCCTTAGACACATTCCCTGCATCTACAAAAACAAAACTGGAGGTCGCTCATTCTACGACATTGCATCCAAGACGTGGAACAACCTCCCTCAGCACATCAGAGCCTCCTCCTCATTTCTTGAGTTCCACAAGAAGCTGAAGACTTGGCTCTTCATATAAGCACATTGTGACTACACACCTACACATCTTGCCCAAGATCCTGGATACCTTCTCAGGTGAGTAGTGTGCTACACAAATCGACATAACATAACATTGATCATATTATATTTTGGAAACATTACATTAGTTATTTATTCATTATCTGGGAAGATGATATTGAAAAACTGGAGGTATACATACAGAACCTAAATAGGAATAGGAATCAGATATACTACTAATTTCAGTTCAACAAACTTTGGATTCCTGGATATAAATCTTAATAGGAAAGAGGGAGAATTAAGCAAAACACTTTTTCAGAAAGCGAATGCAGACAATTCCTTACTGCAAACTAACAGTGGGCACCCTACAGCACTGAAATAGAGTTTTCCGTATGGACAACTAATTCGGGCTCACAGGGTCTAGTCAACGGATGTAGATTACGAGTTTGAGACAAGATTGATGACGGACAAATTTAGCAAAAGGTAGTACCCCAAATCAGAACTATATAAATTTATTTTTTTATTTATTCAAGGGGTAGATTAATCATTGAGTATGACTGTGAACATCGGGAAATCAGGATATGTATAAAAAAAAATGATACTTCTTGTGCAATGATTAACATCTCAATGAATGGATAGAACCACAACAAAGAATTACACATAAAAAATGGCCTCCTCGGGTAACTACTTAACAAAAAACCTTCTCTCAACATCTAAACAACAAAATGAATGATTGTCAAAGAGTCTTAGGGCCTGATTACGAGTTTGGCTGTCTTGGAGCAGGCCGCCATGCCAGCGCCCCGCTCCAAGACAGCCAAACCGTAGTCAGTCCACCCGACGTATTATGAGTTGCAATCCTGGCTGGTTATTCTGCGGCAGTGGTCCCTTAGCGGTGCCTTTCAAAGGCTCATAGGAGAGCCTTAGAAAGGCACCGCTGTAGGAGCGCTGTGGCCCGTGTTGTGCATTTCTGTCTGTGCAGGAACAGGGGGTACATAAATATGGGGGGACACAACATGTGCCCCCCTGCATGCACACAAACATGCACAGAGGCAACAGGTTTCTTCAACGCCACCCTTTTCAAGGCGGGCTCACTGCCATGAAAAGGGTTGCAGTGAGGAAACTCGCAATGTGCTTGGCAGTGCTGCAGCATTACCATCAGCATAATACAGCCTCACACCGATGTGCCACTGCCGCGGGATCAGGGATCCCCAGTGGTTGCGGTGGTCCTGTGGCCGTCCCACAGCCATAGTTGTTATATGGCAGATGGATCGCCAGTCTGGTGGTCCAGGGACCACCACCACGGGTTAGGCTGTCACATGGACTGTCAAACTCATAATTAGGCCCTGAGTGGTTACTGGAAATGTGGGCAATGTATGGGCTGCCTGAATGGCTCCAAAAGGAAAGAATATACATCATTTGAAGGCAAAAGACTCTCGATCAGAGAAAGGATGACGTGCAACACAGAACTTGTTATAAATTTCTTGGAGTGTAGATGCAATGAAAAATGTGTCGAAAACACACTGGAAAAAGTGAAGGTAAAAGTGTTACCACACATAAGAGCTATGAAAGTTTGGGATAGCAGTTACCCAATGAGGAGACACCTCTGGGATCAACACAATGATGATATGGTTGAGTTGTAATATTAATAGGCCTGGGCGGTAAACTTCGCTCCGTTCGCGGAGTTTGCAGAGTTTTCTGCACTCCGCGGAGCTCGCGGAGTGCAGAAAACTCCGCTTCGCGATGTGCAGCAGAGTTTTTTCCCCGCTCGCGATCGCGAACGGTAAGTTCGCGATCGCGAACGCTAAGTTCACGATCGCGAACGCTAAGTTCGCGAGCGCGAGCTGCCGCTCGGGTAGAATTTCTACCCGAGCGGCAGGAATACCAGCACAAACTGCAGTTCACACTGCACTCCGCCACTCGTGGAACTTCGTGGAGTTTTTTTGTAACTTTGCGGAGTTCCGCGTAGCAAAACTCCGCAAACTACGCCCAGGCCTAAATATTACAGAATAAAATATGTTAAGATACAACCATAGGAAAGGAAACAGTGAATAGGAATTGAGGAAGCAATAGTCAGGATTTATCCTTTCAATGGGAAATGAAAATCCCACGGTCATAATATGGATGCAGAGCCTGATGTTCATTTGTGAATATCAGGTCCATCCAGAGCTTGGAAATGACAACAAGAAAATAGGTACCTTCAAGTAAGAACTATTGCTGATTATGACTGTTGGGAATAAAAGAATCTTACGAACACCAATCTATATGTGGGCCCATGCTCACATATGTGATTCAAATGTAGAATAAATACCAGAGATGTGCTATGGTAAATATTATGAATCTGTAAATGACAGTATGGAAGCATTGAGTCAAACTTACTATTGACAAAAGCTAATCTTCAGCTTGCCCTGCAAAAAAGATATCCAATTTATGTGTTATAACCATAAATGGAAGCCAATTTTCCAAACTGCACTGTTATATTCACAAGTAAATATTGATAGGAGGTAATCAATAAATGTACCAAAAAGTAGTACTTTCAGTGTCTGGGGCATCAAAATATAAATTTGACCCAACAAAGATTTACCCAATCTCATGACATACATACCTGTGGTCACCTCAGAATTTAAAAATCCAGAACATAGGAAATGTGTAATTATACAAGTGTGCTCAATTTGAGTAAATATTTGGTTGAAATACACGATATGGACCAATGAGGTGAAAATGCATCAGTCACCTTAAAGACTCATGGATATTATATACTACAACAAATATGGCATGTTGGTAAATGCCTCACAAATGAACTGTTGAAGAATGCATTCGTCAGTTGCAGAACTGATTGACGATATGTATTATTTGAAAAGGTGACCATTATAATGAAAAATTTACTTATACAACATAGGAATGCAGATTTCACTTTCAGAACTTATGAATGACATACGTGGTTGGTGAAAATCACCATTAGTGCTAGGCAATGCACAACATGGAATAATTGAATAGGAGAAGTTATTTATAGCAATGATTTGTGAAAATTGCACATGCTACTTTAATGATACATCCATGAAAAGGTGAAAAATAATAGGTTCTCTATGGATATTGTTTGCAGAGGCTGCACATGCCACTTTAATGATTAATCCACCCCATATGTTGCCAAGAAGAAAATATAACAAAAATATATAGAATTGAATTATAATGAATTATGGTATATTGCAAGATCTAGCGATATATGTTACCATAGGAGCAATGAGATATTCATGAGTGATGCACTCTGATATATTGAGAATGCACAGGTAACACTAATAATGTATTTCCGCCAGGTGTCACTAAGATAATACAAATCTGAGTAATAAGGTATACACCATGGCAAAATAATTTGATTAATTCATGCAATGTGACATTAAATAGTGACCTGCTATGTGAGCTCCATTTGTGATTATACACAAATCTATGTATAGACATTGCAGGTTATGTGCAATTGAAAGCGATGGACATTATTAGATTTCTTTATTGATATTACATTTTTATGAATTAAGTTGTACTGAGTTGCATTTATATATCACTTTTATAATTTATTGTCATACTATTTTGACAGAACCCGGTAAAATGTATAGATTTTCCATAGCTTTATTTAATGATGCACACAACATTTTGAAAAAAAGGAAAGACTTGCCACAGAGTGGATTGCTATCATTGTTAAAATAATAGGCTTGAATTGTGAATTCATACAATGGACTTATGGAAAATAATGTAGAAAATGGTGCTGATTGATGAACATTACAATAGGGTTGGTGTTTCAATGGGTAACAGTCTAGTTGTCATTATGGATATTACCAAAGTGGATTAACTGTTTTTAAAAAATAGGTTGTGTGCAAACTACTTAGATGCTAATGATATTAGGTATACATTTAGCAAATAATTCAAATTAGAAATTGATTTGTTGGTTAATAGTACAATTATTTTATCTAACTTATTATGGGCTGGTAATTTTATAGGTTAAGTGGCTAGGAAGACTTTTAATTGTTTTAATTATTGTATAAGTAACAGTACTTATTGACTGATGCAGTATTACAATTGATTAATCAATTATTTTATTGAAGACATATTTATCTATTGCTAATATTTTGATTGTTGTTGCCTTTGTAAGGAAATTGGGTGGGAAGAGTCTCTCTCTGTGTAAATTATTTTTTAAAAACTATTTACAATCATTTTAAACAGGTTTCTATAGTTTTATGAGACTAGTGTGGGTAATGTTTTTATATTTTGCTATATTAAATATCAAAAGAACTCAAGTCGATATTATTGTTAATTTAAAAATTATGCTAATTTTTTTAACAAAAAATATTCACATTTAAAAAATAATAATTGTGCTGGGGTTATATAATATTTTGTTTGGGTGGGTTGCGATTAAATTATATATTTTTGGAAAGTCATTTCATATTTTATTTAATAACACATTTTTAAAGGTTGCAAAAATAAATTACATAAAGTAAAACATGCTAATTTAGGGATGCATTATTTGATTATTAAATATATTTGAAAATACTTTTAGATGTTTACTCTCACTTTGACCATTAATTTATAAAAATAATTTTCAGTTTTGTATTACGAATTCAAACTTAATGATCTTTAATTTATTTAGTTAATAAATCATAAAAGTACAACACGTTTAATTCATTAAATACATTATATGCAAATAAAACGATAAATACAAATTAGTGTTTTGTTATATATTCAGATTAGCTAATTAATTTTTGATAGTTTATATAAAAATGAAAATTATAATAAAAAAAGTAATAAGTAATGTTTATATTGTAGTAAATTTGGGTCATTGTAAATATTTTTCTAAAGTGATAGCTCAGCTGAAGTATGAATAGTAAAATTGATCACCCTAAGTATAACCCTGGGCAAAGCACTACGCTACGCTCGCGTAGTTTGCGAAGTTTGCGCTACTTCGCACAACGCGAATTGCACGTAGCACAGTGCAAACACGCGTAGCGTAGCGTAGCGTAGTGCAGCGGTCACTTTTGCTTGCTCGGCGGTCCTCAACGTCAAGTTGGCGACCGCGAGCAAGCAAAATGACATCCCGGCGAGACTTTTTCCGTTCGCGATCAGCAACATCAAGTTGCCGATCGCGAGCGTGGAAAATAAACCTCCCGGCGAGATTCTCAACGCGGGAGGTCAGGTTTCTCATTGCGAGTGGTCGCGTATGCTCGCGACCGCTCGCGATGAGAAACTACCAGTCCGCGTTGAGAAGCTGCCGCTCGAGTAAAAATCTACTCGAGCGGCAGTAAAAGACAGCTCGCACTGTGCAAGATGTCGTTTTCAATGATTGCACAGTGCGGACAAGCATCCGGCACTGTGCAATCATTGCGAACAGTGCACTACGCAGTTCGCGTAGTGCTACGCGTAGCTCGCGTAGTGCGAACTGCACTTTGCGTAGCTTCGCGTAGCGCTACTTCGCGAACTACGCCCAGGCTTACCTAAGTATATGTATTTTCCCCAATGAAAACGTAGTCATTTGTTTTTTAAATAGCACCTTTAATCTCTCTAATATACATGCATTTTCCCTTAATAAAAGTGTGAATAGAGTTAGAATAGTTAATCTGACCTCCCCAGTTATATGTACTTTCCCAAATGAAAATGGTACTGGAGTTATATTTGCAAAGCTAAGCCCCTCTACTCCCAATATATGTATTTTCCTTTTCTAAGTGATATTGGACTTTAACTAGTAAATCTGCCCCAAAACTATATGCTCTTTCTCTAATAAAGTTGGGTAGTTGGAATTACAATACTTAATTTGACCCCCAATTATATGTACTTTTTCCCATGAAAGTGGGATTGAAGTGACAACAGAAAATCAAACTGCCCCAAATATATGCACTATCCCAAATGAAAGTGGGATTAGAGTTAAAATATTACATTTACTAGCCCCTTAATCCTCAAAATATAGGCACAATCCCTCTTTTAAGGAGGATTGGAATAGTAATAATAAATCTGAATACTCTCCCTCACCAAAACACTTCTTTATTCATTGAACGTAGGGTTAGATTTAGACTATTAAATTTGACCTCCCCAAATGCATGTATATCCTTATTTTTATTGGATTTTAAGGTAGAATCATAAACCTAGTCCTCTCCCCATATATACACTTTCCCCAATGAAAATGGGAATGCCATTAAAACAGTAGATGTGACCCCCGCACCACACAAAAATATGCACTTTTGCAAATGAATCTCGGATTGGAGTTAGAACGGTAAATTTGACTTATCCAGCCATTATATGTACTTTCTCAAATGAAAGTAAGATAGGAGTTGGAATGGTTAATGTGATCTGCCCCACCCAAATATATGTACATTTCCTATTATAAGTGGGATTGGAGTAAGAATAGTAAACCTGAAATAACAATCCCCCATAGGAATGCATTTTATTCATTATAAGTGCTGTTTGAGTGAGACTAGTATTACATCTGAGTTCCCCAAATATATGGAGTATCTCTGTTTGTGAATTTAGAGCTAGAATAGCAAATCTAATGCCCCTCCCCAAATATTCCCTTTCCCCAATGACATAAATGTGAATGGAGTTAGAATAGTAAATCTACTCCTGCCCAATATATGAACTTCCCCCAATAAAAGTGGGGTTGGAGTTAAAATAGTTAACCTAACCTTTCCAAATACACGCAGTTTCTCTTGTGAAAGTGTGATTGCAGTTAGAATAGTAAACCAGGACCCCACACCCAATTATACTCACTTTCCCCCCCAATAGAAGTTGACTCGGAGTTACAATAGTATATCTGACCCCTTAAAATATGTGCACTTTACAAATGAAACTGAGGTAGGAGTTATAAATATTAACTTTAAAATCTTAAAGGATATTCATCATTGTATGACAAAACATGTTAAATATTTTTTTTTTCATAAAATCATAATTTGTTTTTGGAGTGATCAATAATGGGTATACTGCATGCGACCAACCCAGGAATCTTCAAAGTAATCTAAAAAGGGAGTTAATTTTTCTTCATTGGTTCTGTAGAATTGTGAGTATAGAAGAAGGTAATAGTGCTTGGCTACCTTGGTAGGATATGTAAATGCTACGGCTATATGTTGTTTAATTTCAAAAGCAAATTGACCTTAGCGTACAAAATCAATGCTTAGGAAAATTTGTAAATTTTGCATAGCTCTGATTGAAATGAAAATGCCACCCTTTTAATGATGTTTCTGGGTATGCTTTTAAAACTATACAGATCATTTAAGGGATATATTTGTTACTTTTTTCTTTAATCATTGTTTAGGTTTAGATCTGTTTTATTGTCACATTGGCATAACAAGTTAACAGTGTACATCAGGAGATAACTCTCTCCATTTCGCACAAAAATATTGCAACTTTTAATCCCCTTACTAAACAAGAAAGAAGGAGGAAAAGGAACAGAACTACCCCACCCTCCCCTAGTACCACCCCCCACCCTTCCCTAGTACCACATGCTACTTTAGCTGTAGTGTCAGGGTAATTGTAATATTCTCAAGTGTGTTCTCTGTGTTCTAGGAAGCATCAAAGTCAGCCAGGCGCCGTAGCCACAAATACCGGCGGCAGATCAGTTCCATGAATTCCGTGGTTAAGAGAGCTAGGAAAGGGTACCAGAGGGATCTGAATGTCTCTCCCCGTGAGGTAAATTTAAGGGTGAGTTTTTCCATCCCCAATATATCCCATAGCCGTCTGAGCCAAGCCACATGTGTTGGGGCAGTAGAGGTGCCCCAAAGGGCCAGGATGGTCTGATGAGCGGCCCCCAGGGCTATGCTAATCTGTCGCCCTCTGCAAGATGAGAGAGGGTAAGTGAGGGGATTAGGGAGGCCCAGTAGTGTGTATGATGGGAATCTAGGAAGTTGTGTAGAGAAGTGAGAATCAATGTCGTTGCCCCAGACCCGTCGGCCTCTGAAGCTGTGCTGTGCGGGTGGGCTGGCGCCTCTTCACTGATCTGGCCTCTTTCATGCAACACCCGCCAAACTCCAGGCCCTGCCGCCCAGGGCTATGTCCCAGTCAGTCACCACTGACCGTAGAGCTCCCGGTGTTTCCCCGGTCCCGCGGGCCCAGTCAGCCCCTGGGGCGAATGTAAAATCCCTACCTCCTCCGGTCGTCAGGGGGCACCGTGCTGCTCTGATTCTGGAGTCGATCTCCCACAGGAGCACTCACATGGGCTCACCGCCTCTCTCTCGGGCCCCCCTCGGGCGGTCTCCTCAGGCCCTGTGTGCCTGGCCCGCTTCACGCCCGGGGTTGAGGGGGTTGCCAAAGACGCTCACCATGCTGCTCAGTTGTGGCGGGGCCAGCTCTGCCTGGGCGGCGACCGGATGGTCAGCAAAGGGCCGCTGTTCACTCGCCCTTCAGGGGGAGGGCCCACCTTGTGGTATCCCTGGACCGGGCCTCGTCAATCCGAGCGGCTGGAACTAGTGCTCCCTGGTGGAGGCCTGGCCGGTGCAGTGTCTCGCTGGTAGGCCGTGTGCTGGGGGGCCACGATTGTCCTGGTAGGCTGCCCCCGCCGCAGCTCCGGCAAGAGCCACCATGCGGGGCTCTCGGGCACAGTAGCTGGAGTATGGCAGCTAGACTTCAAGCCTCCGGGAGGTCCGTCCTCTGCACTATGTCCACCGGAACGCCCCTCAAGGCAGGTCTAGGGCTTCAACGACCCGCGCCAACAGTAGGGCCCTCAATTCTGGACTCCCTCATGCAGAAAGTGCCCCCGCTCGACCGCGGAGTACCGCGATATGCTGGCTTTGGTCCGGGGCCGGAACAGAGCGATCGTTGAACACGTCTGCTCACTCTGCCATCTTTTTTTTTTTTTTAACTCTTTTTATTGGGTACATGACTTGCGATAGTATAGCTTGCAGTAAAAAAACTTACATATAGCATATCCATGCTCCACTTTACATCATTCCATCTACAGGTATGCACTTTTATCACACATATACATTTGGCGAGCTATTTCGCCTGCGGCATCCTGGTTTATTAACTGTCTACCAGTGAGGGCCTTGTCAATGGTAGGGTACATATGCCTCCCCTGAATGTGTTCCATTTTCCCCACATCTGTTCCCACTTCTAGGGGCACCCTCTGTGAATATAAACAGCCTTTTCAGCCACCATGGCAATATCCATATCATTACACCATTCCCCAGGAGTTGGAGTATTTTGTGCCCCCAGTGTCTGGCAATGTTGCGTTTGGCTATTATCATGCCTAGTGTTGCCCAAGCTTGAGCTGTACGATTCAGGTCTGTTGCTTCCCATATATTTAGGAGACATCGCTTAGGCTCCGGTGGTACAGGGGCCTCACTAACCTGTGTAATCGTGCTCATAACTATCTCCCAATTTGTCGTGATTTTTGGGCATTCCCATATCGTGTGGTAGAATGTGCCTATTGCGCCACACTGCCTCAAGCAGAGTTGGTTATCGGCCGTTCCTATCTTACATAAGGTCACCCTAGTGAAGTAGGTCCTGTGGAGCACTTTAAGCTGTATTAAACATAACTTTGAGGAAATCGCTACCTCCCTCAGGGATTCTAGCGCCTCTTGCCAGTTAGTGTCATCCAATTCCCCAACATTGGCCTGCCATTTTTCCCGGAGAGACTGTGTAGGATGTGGCTGGTTGTTAATAATTTTACGATAGGTTAGGGATATGGCTTTCTTATCCATATATTCCGTTATGAGTCTATCCTCCAGTGGAGAGGCTTCTGGAAGGATAGTGTCAGGCGGAATGTCAGCTTCAAGTGCATGCTTGATCTGCAAATAGCAGAACATTTCAGTAGGTGCCATCTCATACTGGTCTTGTAGTTGGGTAAATGCGATAACTTTTCCTGTGACCCAAAGGTCACCCACCCTTGATATTCCTATTGTGTCCCATTGTTTGAACCCTTTACTATTGCCCAGTTTGCCCAGTCTACCGGTCTCCCAAAGTGGGGTTGATTGTGTTATCTTGTTTTCCCAGCCTAATTTTCTCAGTACAGCATACCATATTTGGACTGTATGTGCAGTGGGTCCCAAGAGAGCTGTTTTCCGTATTTTGTTATAAAGTGCTCGGTTGATTCCTCCCATTCCTAGGGCATGTCTATCTAATCGATAAGCAGGGTCAACTTGGGGGGAGTGGAGCCACTGGTTAATCACAATCAATTGGGAGGCCCAATAATACGTCTGTACATTTGGGAGTGCAATGCCTCTGTCGTACCAACTTTTAACTAATTTAGCCATGGCTATCCGAGCCGGCTTCCCATTCCAAAGGAGAATGTTCACCTCCGTCTCTATTGCTCGAAAGTATGACATAGGAACCAAGAATGGGGTATTGTGTAAGGCGTAAAGGAATCTTGGGAGTGCCATCATTTTGAAGAGTGCAGCTCTTCCTAGCAGGGTTAGGGGTAAGGATTGCCAGTGTTTGGTATCTCAACGCAATCTTTTCAGGGGCTCTAGAAGATTTTTGGTCATAAAGTCATCTGGGACTGATGTAATATGAATCCCCAGGTATTTAAAGCTGTCTTCTACCACCTCTACCTCACATCCTCTAGGCAACCCGGCGGGGGCCATTCAGGACATATATAACTGACTTGTTCCAATTAATGGTGTATCCAGAGTATCTTCCGTATGTTTCGCATATATTTAGGAGTCTATGTAACGAGCGTTTTGGGGATGCCATGCATAGCAGAACGTCATCTGCATATAAGGACAAGCGATCTTCCCATCCCTCTGCCCAGCGGAGCCCACGGATAATCGGGTCTTTTCTTATCCAGGCTGCTAGTGGCTCCAGCACAAGGGCGAAGAGGAGCGGCGATAAGGGACAGCCCTGTCTTGTTCCACGTCCCAGGGAGAATCTGTTGGATATATGTCCATTTGCCACTATGTGCGCGAGCGGTTTAGTGTATAGCAGCCATATCCAAGAGCAGAATTTAGGCCCGAACCCCATATGCTGAAGGACAGCGAAGAGGAAGGGCCATTCGACCGTGTCAAAGGCCATGCGCGCGTCAAGAGATAATATAACTGCCTCTTCCTGAATGGTGTGTTTACGAACTATTATGCTATGTAGGCGCCTCAAATTTAACGCTGTATTTCTACCCAGCATGAATCCGGATTGATCCGGATGCACTAGCTTCATAAGGTAAGGTGTCAGTCTATTGGCCAGCGTTTTGGCCTCCATCTTTGCCTCCACATTGATCAATGATATGGGACGATAAGATGTGCACTCTTGGGCCGGTTTTCCAGGTTTATGAATGGTCACTATTGTTGCCATGCGTTGATCTTTGGGGAGCTCTCCCTCCTCCAAGCTGGCTCTATATATATTTAACAAGTGTGGGGTAATTTTGGTTGCAGCTCTCTTGTATAATTCGATGGGGATGCCGTTGGGCCCTAGTGCTTTCCCTGATTGTATGTTTCCTATGGCCAATGTTAGCTCTTCTGTTGTGAGGTCTGTTTCTAGCGCCTGAATCTCATCCATTGTGAGTGTGGAAAGGTGTATGTCCTTGAGGAATGCTATCACCTCCTCTAGTTCTACTGTGGCTGTCGGGGCATAAATGCGCTCATAATGAAGCGCTACTGTGTCTACTATGTTCTGCAGGTCTGTTATGGTTTCTCCAGTGTCAAGTCAGAGTTCCGCCACCCACCGGTCAGCCCGCTCTCATTTATCCAGCCAGGCCAAGAGCTTGCCGGCTTTATCCCCAGCTTCGTATATCGCGTGCCGAGTGTCCGTTAGTCTGGATTTCGCGTCTTCCCACAGATGCTCTTTATATTCTTGTTTTTTTATACGTAGTTGATGTGTATTTGTGTCAGAGGGATTTTGGGAATGTATTGCCTCTAATTGACTCACTTCTTGCTCTAGGGCCACCATCACTACTTCTTTTTCCTTTTTGTGGCCTGAGATCAAAGAGATGGCTTGCCCTCGAAGAACAGGCTTATATGCTTCCCATAGAATAAGCGGGGAGGATACCGAGGGTTCATTTTCTCTAAAAGAGTGTTGTGTGTGTTGGTAATCAATCCCTTCCAGATCTTGGGATTCTTCAAGTAGCCTGGATATATTGGAAATACGTGGCGTTGTGTTGGGGCTTGTAATGCATATCTCGCAAGAATGGGTGAGTGGTCTGAGAAGCCCCTAGGTAAATGAGTCACCCCCTCAAACCTTCCCCTTCAGTCCGCTAATGTGAGCATGTAGTCTATTCTGGAGAGGCTATTGTGTGCGCCTGAGTGGTATGTGTATTGTCGCAACTGCCGGAACTGGGAGCGCCAAACGTCTGTCAGGCCTATTGCCTCCAGGAAGTCTGCAAAGTTAGAGTGTGTACGGTGTTGCTGTCTGGGGGGTGTCCGATCCAGATTATCATCAAGGCTAGTGTTAAAATCGCCCCCTATTATTAGTTCTCCTTCTGGAAGTCTGAGCAGGAATGCACTAAGTGCCGGAATGGCCAGCGAATGGAGTGCGGGGGGATATATACCGTAACTATGTTGATTGTGCGTCCTTCCCACTGGCATGAAACGGCTGCAAAACGACCTTGATCGTCCGTCTGAGTGTGCTTGATGCCTTGTTTCCTAATTAGGATCCCCACACCTCGTGAACCTGATGTGAACTCGGAATGGACCGCCAATTTAAAGCCCCATCTGTCAAGGGCTCTACATGTCGACGCCACCAGGTGGATTTCTTGTATCATGGCCACTGCTGGTGCCTGGCGCTTGATATATTGCAAAACAAGTCCCCTCTTTAACTTGTCTCTCAGGCCATTTACGTTCCATGAGATACGTGGTAATCGTTGAGCATGTAGGGAAGTGTTATGGGTGCAGGAGTGCTGTGGTTAGCCCGTATGGATGTCTGTGTCATGGAAGCCATCCGTGTGAGAGGTCCGGATCGGATAGTAGGGCGGAGGATCTGCTCGGAAACATGCAAGTCATACCGCAAACCATACCAAACAGTAAAAATAAATGAAACAAGAACTGTCAAACCTTATTACCCGTCCCTCCCCCTCCCTGCCTCCCTGCATGACGGATTTAAAACTACCCGCCTCCCCAACAGTGCACAGTGCCTAATACCATTCCCTGTTACCTTCGTAGGCCGGGGGAACGCCTCCAGTATTCCCCCCAGAACATCCCCTTATCTGTAGTACATCAAGTTGGCAATTTTCAGTGAGGTACTTAATTAACCAAGAGTACAGTGACAACAAATTAGTTTATACAGGACATTAGTCCATTGCGCGTCTCTTGCCTCTCCAGAAGTGGTGTTAGGTGTTACTGTTCATCCAGTTATCAGTTATTATCTTCAAGACGGTCTCCATTGAAGTTCATATCCTGTTAACTTCATTCGTGCAGAGGTCCTTCTTATCGGGGGGTTAAAACTGTAGATTCTAGTCTCTTGTAGGTGGGTGGTTCTCCTCCTTCTCAGCTTCCCACGTCCGATTCTGCGTTTGTCGACACTGCCTCCTCTAGCTCTGTCTGTGTTGTCCCAGGTGGTTGTCGATCTTGTTTTTTCCCAGCCTTTCGAGGGTTGACGACTCGATGCCAGCCCTCGAGCCATTCTTGGGCCTCTTCCGGCGTTGTGAAGAACCATACTTTTCCCTCCGCTTCCACTCTCAATTTGTCAGGAAATAACATGGAGTATTTAAGTTCACGGTTCCTCAGTTCCTTTTTTACGCTAAAGAAGCTGCATCTCTGTTTCGTCACTGCTGCAGTATAGTCAGGAAAGAAGGTTATCGTACTGTGTTCAAAGCATACCGGTGGAGCTGCCCTGGCCGTCTGAAGAATGAGATCGCAGTCTCGGAAGTTAAAGATGCAGGCAAGTATGGGCCTGGGAGGGGCACCTGGTTTCGGTCTGCCGCCCGGGACACGGTGGGCTCTTTCCACTGAAAAATAATGGGATAGACCTAGTGGTTGCAGATATTTCTTTATAAGATCCTTTACAAATAGGTCCATTGCTGGCCCCCCTGCCCCCTCTGGCACACCAATGATTCTGACATTATTGCGCCTAGACCGGCCTTTGTAATCATCCAGTTTTGCGGCCATAGCTTTGCTTTCAGCTTCTAGTTGGTTTATTTGGCATTTAAGTGCGGCAGTACCTTTACAAAGAGTCATTGTTGTGATTTCTACTTCCGCCACTTTTGTGCAAATTGTTTTCAAATCAGCACAGATTAGTGAGAGTTCCACAGAGACCGTACCTATTCGTGATTCCAAGGATGTATGTACCTTGTTTAGTGTTGCCATTATGTCCTGCAGCATGACCTCCGTCCTTTCCAGTGAGGTAATGTCTGGTGCGTGTGTAGTAGTTTGGTCCATCGTCTCCTGCTGAGTTTTGGTGCATGCAAATTTATCCAGCTTGGTTTGGTGTGTAGTGCATGGGCCTCGTCCCCCCATTGTTGTAGGTCTTCAATAGTGTCACACAATAGAGGATATGTGGGTGGTAGTACTCACCGCTGCCTGCTTGTGTAACATGCAGTCACACACGGCCTTTCGAGTTTCCTATGATTGATTAACGGCGCTATTTTCCGTGCTCAGCAGAGTAGAACAGTCAGGGGCCTCGCACCCGGGCCCTCTGGGTGACTCAGCTACATATTTGGGTGATCCTGCACTTTCTTCTCTGTGAACGGATGTTCCGCGGTTTCTACACCCACCCGGGAGTGTCGTTGCGGTAGCGGCCCTTCCTCTCCCCATTCTATGAGGTCCACTGAGAGCGGCGATCTGTGGCGTGGGGTATACACTTCGGGTGGGCGCTCACTGGTGTCTATTAGTGAGGTGTGCCATCTATGTATGGTTAAGCTTTATAGCCCGCTTCGTGAATTACACCCTCTTGGTAGCTATTGCCCAATACCATCAGTCAGTAGTTGAGAGGTAGAGAGGGGGGGAGGGGGAGGGAAAGCCTCGTCTCCAGAGTCATCAGGGCAGTGCTGTTATCGAGTGTGGGGTCCGTCCCTCCGTGTCCCCCAAGTCTAATTGCTAAGGCCGCACGCGTCTTCAGGGCCGCGCCCGATCTCAATGACCTTGGCGCAAGGCCAGTGTGTAGCGTCTCAGCCGTATCTCTTATTATCTGTGCGGGCCGGGGGGCCCCCACAGGGTGCAGGACTCACCCGTCAGCTGGCTCGGAGTTTAGTAGTGCGGTCGGTGCCCCCAGTCACATCCGCTCTGGTCTCAGGGGGAGGGGCCGTTTGCACCCACAGTACTCGGCTCAAAAATCACTTGAGGCCCCAGCCTCAGCTCTTCATGTAGGCCGCGATAACCTTCCCCAACGTAGCCACACTTTAAAACTTTCTTTTCGCGTCGCGGGCAGCGTATCTTGTGCCCGATTCCTTCCGACGTCTTTCCCACCGCCCTGATGGATAGTTTGCCTGCAGAGTATTGTACGGATATTAGAGGATGTCTGCGCAGGAACAGAGCTGTTCTAGGCGGCGGCCATTTCCTTCGGCTGCCGGCCACGCCCCCCTCACTCCGCCATCCTGGCCACGCCTTTTAATCATTGTTTAGAGGTTGTAATAGGTGCTACTTTGTTTAATGGATTTCAGTGCACACAGTGGAAAGGTAGTATTTTTGTACTAGCCATGGATAGTATTTATCTGGCTTAAGGGCAGGGGGCAGAATTTAAAGTTAGTCTCCATTAACCAGATGTTACATTGTGTGAGGGTTAGTATATTGTTAAATGTGCTTAACACTTTAATCTTTTCTCATTGTCATTGTCATATAAGCTCAAGTTTTCATTTGTATATGTTTCAGTATGATGGGCTCGAATATCCATGCTTAAAATATTTTGTTGCAAGATTAGCTTAGGTTATTATCCTTTTTAAGATTTGAATAGAGGGTATCTGTCCTAAGGAATATTTGGGACATTCTAGTGTGTAGACTTACATTTAGGTGTAAATTTTCTGAATCGAATTCACCATCTTCATTTGCCTCCTGTTTTCTATGTCTATTCTCCATGCAGTGGTTCGCATATTAGACAACACCTTCCAAACTAATCACCTTACCTGTAAATGTTGTGCTCCAGATTAAGAGAGAGATCAACTGATAGAGAGACATAATCTATTGAGCACTATTTGGTTACTGCATATCCAGGATCATGGTCATTGTCATGTTGCCCACAAGTTGTTTTTGCAAAGTGAAAGAAGAAAAAATTAAATCCTGTCCTAAAAACACATTATACAAACATGAAGATCAACAATGTGTGCTAAAAGCTTTTTTCCTCGGGGCCATTAATTTGCAATCAATATCTCAACTCTTCATTTCCCTGTCCATAGCAAGGGATGGCAAGCTAAATCTGAATCTGATCATTCTCTGGAAATGCTCAGGGTTTGTGGAAAGTCCTTTCAGTCCACACTAGAAATGACGCCTATGAAAAAGTGGATTATTAGTTGAAGTGGATGGTAGTCCTCTTCAGGTAATAATGGCACTACTACTTGGTAGGTCCAGTTTGATCTCAATAATTTAAACCTGAGCTCAACCCTTGGTGCTATAGCACAGAGCAGAGAGACGTATCTTAGGAGAAACTGTGTAAAGCATTTATCAGTACCAAAACAGTTAAAAAGTAAAAAAACACAATAAAATGTTTACTCCAATTTGTAAACAGAGAGACAATATTAATAAACAAATAGTCAACAAAACAACGAAACCAGATGTAGGAAGTGGAGATATGGTTTTTCAAATGTTAGGTGTTTCTAGAAGCAAAAGCACATAGTGCCAGCCTTTGTTGTGTGGTAATGCTTTGCCGTGTCAAAGTCAAAAGTCAAGGCCAGTTGCAATGAATCATTGAACAGCTTTGTCCCTGTGGAAAATTTACCCTCTGACTTGGTCGTTTTTCTGGAGAAAAGTACTTGCCAACAATGACAGCAGCAGGTTGGGATGCAGGATGAATCCAAAGAAGGGCTCGTCAACAGCAGCTGGCTGAAGTGCTGGACCTCAGTGAGAAGTTTGAGGCTCTCGATGTCTAATGTGAGAAGAACTCAGAGTGGCCAAATTCTGAAGCCAGGGCCTATGAAGGCAATGTCATCATCAGGTTTCTGCTCAGCTTTGGTCCCAATGAAGTCATGACGTTTGGACTTAGAAACTTTTCTAGATGGCAGAATCCTTTCAGAGAGGAAAACCAGCAAGTTGAGTCTGTTGGCAGTTTGAAATTAGTGGCTGCCGTCCAGTGGTAGCCTCTGGTTCTTTTTGCAAAAAGTTCAGAAAAAGTGGCTTGCAATTTTAAAGTGGGAAAGAGTACACTCTAACACCAGTCAAGATTCTAGGACCTTTTGCATGCCTCTGGGGATTAGGACTCATTCTCCGAGACATCACCAGAAGGGTCAGTTAGAACTGGTCAGCTGTGCTCAAGAGACATTGGTGCATCTTGCAGCTTTTGCATTTCTGGAGCTGAGCAGGAGGCCAGTCAACTAGCCCTTGCAATCCACATTTCTGTCCTGGGTACAAGTGGGGAGCAATTAAGTTTATGGGTACTGCCCAGATGGCCATCCTATCTGGGGTAAAACATCTTCCTGCACCGTAGGACTCTTGTCTCACCCCTGGAGAGTCATGAACAGTAAGGTGACAATGAACACTGGCAAAAAGGCATATTTGGTTCAGGATGAAAAATGCCAACTTCCTAAATGTGTGTATTATGTCACAAAGTCAACCCTATATGCCGGGGTACCGGGTCAGTAAAAGCTATGTAAACAAAGTCCATTGTGGGTGTCTTTCTATTGCATAGGTCACCCCCTGCAGTAGTCTGGGTAGACTAACAATCAATGTATTACTTCAGTAGTCCAGTGGTCAGTTCACACTTTGATTACATAAACAAAATCACTCAGACTGAGAAGGTTTCTGTTGCTGCAAATGACAGCACAACTTAATACCAAGAAAGTGCAGATGACGCAGTGCTCAAGAGACTGCATAAATACATAGAGTATATGCGAAAGACACCATGAATCCTCCCTAGTTCATTACATAGTTTTTCTATCACACATATGAGTACATCGTTGCACGGTGTGGATCGCAAATTATCTGGGAGCCAAGAGAGATAATTGTCGACTTCAAATGTTAATCTAGTAAATCTTATTTGAAAATATTTATCCCATGTGTTTGTTATCTGCCATTGTTTTTAAGGAAATGACAGATGCATCCTCTATGGCCCTCAGCCCTCTTATAACAACATGAGGCAGCTCTCCTCCAAGACACAGACACAAGGGCCTGGTTCACAATGGTAACTTACAATTTTGAGTACGTTTATACTTTTGAGCAACTTTACTGGTAATCAGTATTCACAAACTGCAGGTTTGCATTAACTGTCACTTTTGTAGTAATTCCAAAATTACTCATGGCTAACCACTGGTACTGCAACATCCCCCCATAGAAAATAATGGAGGCAGGGACATACATCTAGGTACCTACAATGTGGAAGCTACTCTAAAAGTTCAGTTTGTGAATACTGAATAGTCAGTCAAAAATCTTTATTTCGATTTCAAATCACAAAAGATAATACATAGTACATAGAGGTGAGAATATATCAAATCTAGACATATTTGGACATAAAAATAGCTTATACAAATCTCGATCAAACCTTCTTAATAAAATTCATAGTTGTATAATAAATAGCTAAAACAACCGCTAAAATGAACTCCGGCAAAACTGCCACCTAAGATGACCAATTTCCTTGATTCGGCATACAATCAATTTAAGTTCATTCTGTGTTAATACAGTAATGTGCATAGTGCAATGAACAATTGCCCAAAACTAGGGAGCATAAAACATTTACCTAAGGCTCCTCTCTTTCAAACGAATCACCCACACCCAGCCCAAGTACTTAGCGACAGCGATCACTATGGACTCTTTAGTAGATGTTTTTAGGATCCTAAGTGCCTCGCTACTTGACCTGGTCCCCAAATTTAAACATAAAGGTTTCAAACAAACAGAATGTGTGCCAGTGATTCGTTAGAGTTGGGACAAAATGAACAATTGCTACTAGTCAAGCTACGCCATTTACTGGTAAATACATTAGTAGGAAGTGAGCCCACCCTAAACTGATGGTACAGTTTCCTATCTTTGGGGGTGGTGATTAGGTCCCAGTACCCTTCGTATTCCACTTCATGCTTTATCTCAAGGAAATCTCTGGATAGTGACGGACCAGTTAGGGCAGCAAACCGCTTCATAGCTAGCGAGTTCCAATATGCTACTTTGAAATCACTCTTAGCTGGAAATACACTGTCGACGGGGGATGCCCATAATCTGCTCATCCCCATCTCACAAAGAGTGACTTTTACTCGCCTTAGCCACAGAATTTTGCTCATGCCGTCAGCCTCCCTAACTTCTAGGAGAGCCTGGACATAGTTGGAAAGCTCCGGGGTGACCCAGAGCCTTCTCCAGTATGCCACTGGCCTAAAGTGTGCCACATCCTCAATTGAATAGCAACCCAAATCTAGAAATAAGGGTAATAGCAGGGTGGACTGTGGGAGGCCAATTAATGACCTCAAAAATTTATTTTGAGCTTTCACTAAGGGGTCTAGATTGGCATAACCCCACAGTTCAACCCCATACAAAATCGAAGCGCTAATTTTTGAGTAATACATTTTTAGTGCAGGAGCAATTGGTTTAGTGTACTGAATAGTAGTAAACGTGCTCAAAGGTGTAATTTAGTTCAAAAGTGCAGTTAGTGAATAGCGCTTTGTGGTAAGTTTTGTAGTACTACTGTATTTCTACAAACTTACCAAAAAGTGCAGTTTGTACTTGTGATAAATCTGTCACTAAACAGCTGCTTAAGGATAATAATGTAGACGCGTTGCCAAGCTGATTAAATATTTATTAGTGTGATAACACATGCACAGACACTATGGGGCCGATTCCGATCTCGGTCGGAGGCGCACCCAATACTATTCGGTCGGGAAAAAAGCCATGCGAAAGCCAGTTTCCCGACCGATCCGTACAGCACACCGAACGAGCAAGTACGATGCGCACAACAGCAAAAATTCCGGCCGAGCCGTACTCACCCAAACCAGGTCCTGTTCTCCGACCGAGGCGAATCCGGAAACGCCGAATCGAGTCGCACGGAAGGGAAAATGCAGCCCCGCCGGCCGAACAAGTACGATGCGCTTTCCGTACGCGCCGAACCCGTCGCTACACACGGCACGTCAAAGCATCCGGGAGAGGCGCACATAAGCTCCGAATCGCGCCACAACACGATCCACGGCTACGAGACGAACACGGCACCGACGAGGACGACGCGAGCGACGAGGACGAAGCGAAGCGACGAGGACGAAGCCAAGCGGCGAGGACGACGCGAAGCAACGAGAAGGACGAACGACACGAACCAACCATGAATCCCTTCGTCCCGATCATACCAATATTCTACATCTACTACCGGAACAGGCACGGACGCGTACGGCGCAGAAGGTAAGTCAGACACCAACCACAAAACACATACAACACGTACACGACACATCACACACATACACTGGGAATCTGAATATACTTACACCAGCAACAGCAGCACCATAGGGGCGGGATGCCCATCACCAATGCCACATATGCACACAGGGGCCTGAATGCGCGCCACCACCCCAACCCAGGGGGGCTGGATGCCTACCACTACTACCACCCTTAGCCAGGGGGCAGGATGCCCACCACTACTACCACCCTTAGCCAGGGGGCAGGGAAGCCTACCACTACTACCACCCTCACCCACGGGGGCAGGATGCCTACCACTACTACCACCCTTAGCCAGGGGGCAGGAAGCCTACCACTACTACCACCCTTAGCCAGGGGGCAGGATGCCTACCACTACTACCACCCTTAGCCAGGGGGCAGGATGCCTACCACTACTACCACCCTTAGCCAGGGGGCAGGATGCCTACCACTACTACCACCCTTAGCCAGGGGGCAGGATGCCCACCACTACTACCACCCTTAGCCAGGGGGCAGGAAGCCTACCACTACTACCACCCTCACCCACGGGGGGCAGGATGCCTACCACTACTACCACCCTTAGCCAGGGGGCAGGATGCCTACCACTACTACCACCCTTAGCCAGGGGGCAGGATGCCTACCACTACTACCACCCTTAGCCAGGGTGGCAGGATGCCTACCACTACTACCACCCTTAGCCAGGGGGCAGGATGCCCACCACTACTACCACCCTAACCCAGGGGGCAGGATGCCCACCACTACTACCACCCTTAGCCAGGGGGGCAGGATGCCTACCACTACTACCACCCTTAGCCAGGGTGGCAGGATGCCTACCACTACTACCACCCTTAGCCAGGGGGCAGGATGCCTACCACTACTACCACCCTTAGCCAGGGGGCAGGATGCCCACCACTACTACCACCCTCACCCAGGGGGCAGGATGCCCACCACTACTACCACCCTTAGCCAGGGGGGCAGGATGCCCACCACTACTACCACCCTCACCCAGGGGGCAGGATGCCCACCACTACTACCACCCTCACCCAGGGGGCAGGATGCCTACCACTACTACCACCCTCACCCAGGGGGCAGGATGCCTACCACTACTACCACCTTAGCCAGGGGGCAGGATGCCCACCACTACTACCACCCTTAGCCAGGGGGCTGGATGCCTACCACTACTACCACCCCCACTCATAGGATGGACAATGCATGACACAACAAGCACACCACAACCTAGGGAATGCAAGATTAAGACATCCCCCCACCACCATGACAAGCGTGTGAGCAGGCTGTGTCAAATGCCTACAACACCGAACATGACTTTGAACATACAATGTGACCCCCTAGCACATGTGCCACACATATATGTGTGTGGCACCCACAATGCAAGCAGCCCATGACCATTGTGGCAATGGGGCCTAAACCCCCATCATCACAGTGACCAAAAGGTAAGTGTGGGGTCCATAGCTGAAGCACATTTTGACCATTGTGGCAATGGGGTCTAAACCCCCATCATCACAGTGACCAAAAGGCAAGTGTGGGGTCCATAGCTGAAGCACATTTTGACCATTGTGGCAATGGGGACTAAACCCCCATCATCACAGTGACCAAAAGGCAAGTGTGGGGTCCATAGTTGAAGCACATTTTGACCATTGTGGCAATGGGGTCTACACCCTCATCATCACAGTGACCAAAAGGTAATTGTTGACAAAGAAAGAGCTGCAACTGCCAAACTGCATGGATCATTCCTGGTCACAGAACCAAAAACTCATCTGTGGCAAAGTAGTGTATGTGTCCCATTGCAACATAAATTGGGGGAGCCAAATACTGCAGTGCAAATGAAACATTCCTTTGGCCATGTGCAGACAAACAACACCCATGGGGGCTGAGACCGTCAACAGTCATCAATGACACAATGACAGAAGTGACCATCAGAATGCAGAACCACATATTTGCACCAATGGGCACACAAATGCAGATACCCTGTGGAGACAGCAGATGTGAGGTGAACAGATACCATACCATGGCAGCAATGGGACACACAAACCATGATCACTGTGCTGACCGATGACCTAGGAGTCCCAGGGACAGCAGGGGAAACACACCAAACAACATACAGCCAATGGCACACCCAAGATATGCCAATGCAGTGGTGCAGATGCACAAACACAAACAGGCAGACCAACACTGTCATCATACACAGCAGGTGAGGGGTGGGGGTGCCAGTGTCCCCAGGCAACAACACAACACATGAGGAGAGCTGAATACCAATCATACAGATGTGCATACACTGCCACACTAAGGTAACTCATGGATCCAAATCCCCTATGTGGGCAAGCAGGCATTGACAGGTGAGAGGGAGCACAAAACACACATGTCACACAGGCACGTAGGAACAACAACTGACACAGCAAGTCACAGACACACCACAGCACCACCCCCAGGGCCCCCACAATGTGGTGACCCTGGGCTGAATAAAAATACCACTGTGATGACAAAGCTAAATGTCGTTCACACTGTGAACCTACAGTCAGGTGTCCTGAGCAACAAACTACCATCACACCTACACAAGCACAAATCAATCAGCATGGCCAGTAAGCCAAGGCCAACATGGAGGCAGGGGCCTAGCCGGGCAACAACTCTCATCTGCACACACTCAAGACCACACCCTCGACCTCCAACAATGTGCAGCAGTGAAGTACACATGCACTGGTGACATTGCACATGCACCCATGACTATTCCAGGGTGGTGGGTGGGAACCAAGGTGTAGAAACACATCACACATGGACACTCAACAAGACTCCTGAATGTCTGACACACTGCACACTACGCTGTACATGGACATGACGGCAATACCACACCGACCAATGGGATCCCAGCCACAGTCACACACCAATGAAGAAGCCAAGGTCACCCACAAAGAACACACATAGACAACAACCAACATTGCAGCCCAGACCCTAAGGAGTGCCAGCAGTCACACACACAACGTGTCACAATCACTGAAAGATAACACAAACTGGAAATCACATGACAGGGGCAAACAACAAGTGCCAAAGGGAAACCTGACTGTGACCCATCTGCGTCTGCACACAAACTCTGCCCTGACAGCAAACACACCTATGGGTGACACCCTGATGACCAGTAATGTGCCATGCACCCACATCACAGAGAACACAGGGAGAAGACTTTGGGGGAACATAGCTCAAGTCAGCAAGCATCACAAACAGGTACAACACTAGGGATCACAGCATGCGCAGATGAATGGAAGTGAACACACAGACATGCACATACAACACACACCTTGGGCGCAGGCAATGTCACACGTGTACACACTGCCATGAGGGGACTCCACTCCTGTGTGAGGAAAGCTGTGCCATATGTTGCCTCAGTAGGGCCCCATCATGTCAGCTGAGCACTTGGTCACACAATCAACAATTAGCACCAAATGAGGGCTCCCATCACATCAGCCTGGTCATGGATGTGCCAACGGAATCATCAGCACAGATCCAACACACTTGTATAGCAATGTTGCACTGACTACACGGATGAGTCCCTCCCCATTGATGCCCAAACCTGCATGTCCACTGGAGATGGCAACACGGTCAGGGAAGTAGACAAATGCAACGATGGCAGGCACAACAGATGTGCAGGGGTGGAAGCCACAGATATGAAATTGCCAATGTAAGTAGGAAACCCATTGCCAAATACTGAACACATGACACCCTCAGATGCTGCTATTGATGACATGGATACACCACATGATAGGACACATTCCCCCTGGACCACATGGGTTCCTGCACAGTAACACTTCATAATCATGAGACCAGATATCACCATCACTGCAGCAAGGGCATGGTTAGCTGCACCAACAACATGTACATCTGAAGCATGAGCACTAGAGAAAAGAAAGTTGCTTTATTCAGCATATGTGTTGTTTGATAACGACGTCCAGAAGAAATTAGAGCAAAGGCCAATGGCCAGTCCATTGTCAAAGTTCAAACAGGGTGACACTGGCAGATGTCACCCTATGCATGCCTGCACAATACCAGGGACAATCCACTAGAAGGGGCAACCGGGGGGGCAGGCCAGGCACCGCAGGGACAGGATCAGGGCTCACCAGGGGGAGTCAGGGAAGGGGTGGTGGGTGCTGGAGAGCCACTGACAACTGCAGTGGAGGTGTCTGACATGGTGTGTGCCGGCACAACTGGGGGCATGACTCAGATGTCGTGGGTGCCGGCACAACTGCAGTGGACCCTGCAGATGGGGTGGACAGGTCCGCCACTGCAGTGCCCAAGTCAGACAGGGCGGTAGTGGACTCCACTGCAGTGCCTACCTCCAGGGGAGGAGAATGGGGAACAGGCAAGGTGGGTTGGACAGAGGGGGAGGACACCCTCACCACATCAGTGGCACAGACAAGCGCAGCGGGGGTGTGGTGCTGGGAGAGCAAGTGGCAGGGGGAGAAGGCCGGATCCTCTTGGGGATGGTATATCTGTGGGTGGGGGAACCTGGGGCAGGGTGTGGTGGGGGCACCTGTGCAGTGGGGGCCTGAGGGATGGAGGACGGAGACCTTGTGCCTGAGCTGCAGGGCGGTGGCGGGGTCTTGCTCTTACCACTCCGGGGGACTTGCGGGTGGGGGCCTCAGTCCGTCTGCGCCTGGGGAGGGTGTCCGGGGGCGAGGGGCACTCTGCTCCGTGTGGGTGGGCTTCCTCTTCCCCCGGTATGCTGGAGCAGCTTCATCGGTGGGGAAGAGGCCGAGGTCACAGAGGAAGAGCTGCTGTGACTTTGGGGTTGCAGGTGAGGCAAGGGAGGGTGCTTTGGAGGGAGAGGGAACTGAGGACTGCGCAGTGCATGTGGATGCGTGTGTGTGTTCCAGGGCCCCATCCCTGTGAGTCTGGCTTCAGTCCCCTGAATGTGCGTGCGTGTGCGTTTTGTCATTGGCGTGTGTGTCAGTGTGCTGGATGTGTGTGTGCTGGTGTGTGCCTGTGCCGGTGTGTGTGTGCCTGGGATGGGTAAGGTGCTGGGGAGTGTGGATGGAGCAGAGGCAGGAGGGGTGAGGGACCGTTTGAGGAGGGACACTGCTGCCGTCAGGGAGGAGTCCATGGACCTATTGCCCCTCTGTAGGTCAGACATGCCCGATGAGATGCCCTCCATGAGACGACACCAGCTGAGTCAACAGCGCGGTGTGCGCATGGAGGACACTCAGCATGGCTGTCTGCCCTACATGGAGCTGGCGAAGGAGGTACACAGACTCCTCACTCAGGGCAGCAGGGGACACAGGGGCAGGGGTGCGGTGCCTGGCCCAAAGGAGACACGCTCCCGGACATGGGAGCCTCCACGGACCTGGGGAATGGGAGCCGATGGGAGGGCGGTGGTGGTGCTGGTGGTGGCGGGGACAGCAACACTAGCTGGGGTGTGGTGGCTGCTGACACCCGCCTCCACAAGGGAGTCATCCTCCGAGTTGCTCTGGTCCTCAGCTGAGGTGGATGCTGCTGAGGACTCCTCGGTGTGGCTCCCCTCGCCCTCCGTGCCACTGGGTCCCTCCGACCACTCCTCGGCTGCTGACCCAGTCTGGCTCTCCGGCTCCTCCTGGTCCGTGGAGCTGTCCCCTTCCGTGGCCGTGGATGTATCTGCAAACAATGGGGAAACAGACAGACATCAGTCACCTGCACATAACGCACACACCACTGTGAGCACAGCACATCACAGAGCAAGCCCTGGCATCATTAGTTGTACATTGCTAAAAGTGCACTAATTGAACAGGAGAAGTCAATTGTCAGTCTGATGCCAAGCATGGCACTCACATCCCACATGGCCTTGCACCCATCTGTCTGGTGTCTGTTGGATTGCAACACCCCAGTGTTGACACATGCACCAAGTACACAGTAGTTGGACAGTGCAGAGGACACGGTGTGGACACATCACAGCTCTTGCCACTGAGTCAGTACAGGTTTACGGATGTAAGGGATGCCCAGAGTCAAATAGGAAATGCATGTGATGCATACCAGCGACAGACACCATGATGCACCCATGTCCTGATAGCCAGCGCCACTATGGTGTGCATGTAGCACATGTCACTCCCCTGCAGGATCACCAATCAGTAGACACATGCCATGGCGGAGGCATGACTGCAAAGTCATACATCACTGTCTCAGTGATGTATGACTTTGCAGCCAGACAACAACACTCTGCACTGTGTCACAATAGTAGGTCATGGGGAATGCAAGTCCTGGAGCTGCACAAGTGCACATGTACATCCCCCCACAACACATCCTCTTAACCCTCATCTGTCCAGGTCATACCTATTGGACATATGGGAGACCTGTGACACTACCCTCTGAACCTGAGCCCCTCACACTCTGCTGTGCATGGGGAACAGCTGCCTGAACTTCACATTTACATGCCCCATTCTGCATGGGCAGCTGATCAGACACCTATGTGTCACACAAGTATCGTCTCCTATGGTCACATCTCCAGTGGCATGCTGAGCCCCTACCAAGAAACTCCACAGCAGTCCTGGCGACTAATCCACAGCACACTGACACAGAGGCAGACACCTGAGGGGTCAAATCACTGTGCACAATGTGTCCGCTGATACACGGGAGTGGGAGTACAGAGTGTATTGTATGGCCTGGAGTAGGCATGACTGTCCAGCCCCACATGAATGAGGGATGAGCCCTGGACTGTAGGCAGCTGGCTAAGTATGTGTGACACACGTCATATACATACTCCTGGGGCCCAAACATTGTTCCCACCCGCAGCATGGGTGTGTGCCAGGTACCCCAGCCACATGTGGTGGATCAGCTCAGCAATTGGACCACAGATCAAAGTAACACGCTGAATACATGTCAGAATACAGGCATTGTGTAAGCAATGGACCCACCCATGATGCCCACCACAGAGTCAGGGAAACAGATGCTGTCTCCCACCTTGAGTCAAGCAAACTGCAAGGACACAGTCCTAAGTGACAGAATTCCCTGCATGTAAGGGCCACACCTGGGTATCAGATGAGGAGTGGGCAGTGCACAATAGAGGGACATGGCTCCTGGACAACATGACTGCTGTACTGTGGCAGTTCAACCTGGCCCGAGGAGGGCACATAGCATGTTAGACAGAGTACACAGTGCAGTCTTTGACTCACCCCTCCTTGCTGCTCTCTGGCCTTCAGCTGCCCATCCAGGTCTGGAAAGACCACCGCCAGGATCCTGAGCATGTGGGGGTCAGGGTCCGTGTTCCGCCCCTCCTGCGAGGAGGCGACAGCTTCAGCTGGACCCGTGCAATCCTCCGGGTCCAGCCCCGAAGGTCCTGCCACCTCTTTTGGCAGTTGCGGATCCGGCGCTTGTAGACCCCCACGGACCGGACAGCCCGGACGATGTCCTTCCATATCTCATGCTTCCGATGGGCAGAAGCCTGTCAGGATGACAAAGTGATAAGGCCATTACTACACATGCAACATATCCGTGCATGACACAGTTGCATATACATGTCGCAATCACAGGGGCACATGGTGTACCCAGGCAGTGCACGGCTGCCCATGGACAGTTTTCCAGAAGTCACTACATGGTATCATTGCATGGGGAGTAAAACCCTGTTCAGAAGCACTGTCACTGCACCATACCTGTCCAGTGCAAGTCACTACACACTATGGGGGGTGACAACTACTCAGTGAGCCTGCTAGCCAGTGGTGTGCTGACTCTCAGCCTTGCTAGTCAGACAAAATGCACATTCAGAAAGGCAGTGCACAGAACACTCACCTGCTCCCCTGGTGTCCCATACAGCTTGCTGTACTGTGGAAGTAGGCTGTCCAGCAGGGCCTGGTTCTCCTCAAGGCTGAAGGCTGGGGCTCTCTCCACAGTACGTGCCATTGCAGGGTCCAGAGGGGCAGAGACAGCAGCAGTGCAGTGGCAGATGTCGTCCTGGAGCATGTAGTGCAGGCAAGTGGGCTCTCAGGGGAACAGGCAGCAATATATATGTGCTGGAGAGGCAGATACTGTCCCTTGTGTCCAAAGTGATAGGTCCAAGTCGTTTGCATCTTCTGAATCTGGCCAATCCATGGAATAGCAGCACCAAAACACGCCCACAGCATCCTTCAAAACTTCAACTTCATGACATACATGATTTTGCAACATTGTTGTGGGTGACCAACTGATTTTCCAGCAACCGACTCGTTCGAAATTCAAACGCGTCCGTTGCCAGGCAAGCCCATTGTCAATGGGTGCGCACCGATCGGTCCATTGAGGTACAACGCGCACAGGGGTACAACGCGCACCGCGCACATTGAAAGCAATGGGCCGCCGAGAGCACCGATCGGTCCATTGCTGTTCAACGCGCACGCAGGGTATAAACGCGTACTCCGCGCATTGAAAGCAATGGGCCGGCCGGAGAGCACCGATCACGGTCCATTGCTGTTCAACGCGCACAGGGGTACTAACGCGTACCGCACACATTGAAAGCAATGGGCCGGCCGGAGGCACCGATCGGTCCATTGCTGTTCAACGCTGCGACAGGGGTACAACGCGTACCCGCACACATTGAAAGCAATGGGCCGGCCGGAGGCACCGATCGGTCCATTGCTGTTCAACGCGCACAGGGGTACAACGCGTACCCGCACACTTGAAAGCAATGGGCCGGCCGGAGGCACCGATCGGTCCATTGCTGTTCAACGCGCACAGGGGTACAACGCGTGCCTGCACACATTGAATGCAATGGGCCGGCCGGAGGCACCGATCGGTCCATTGCAGTTCAACGCGCACAGGGGTACAACGCGTACCCGCACACATTGAATGCAATGGGCCGGCCGGAGGCACCGATCGGTCCATTGCTGTTCAACGCGCACAGGGTACAAGCGTGCCCGCATCACATTGAAAGCAATGGGCCGGCCGGAGGCACCGATCGGTCCATTGCTGTTCAACACGCACAGGGGTACAACGCTGTACTCGCACACATTGAAAGCAATGGGCCGGCCGGAGGCACCGATCGGTCCATTGCTGTTCAACGCATCACTGTATATGTGACTGGCATAGGTCAGCATGCCTGTCTCAGATGGACATGTGCCAGCCACAGATAGCTCCCAGGGAGTGAGGGGCACACCTACATCACGACAGCCTGTCCAAACCTTATCATAAGGCATGTAAGGCTGCATTTCCTATTGTGTGTATGTTGGTGTACATGTTGTCCTGTGGGTGTCACCTGTGGGCAGCCACCCCCAGGCTGTGCACGTGTTAATGGGGACAGGATCCTGGGTGTTGACGTGTACGTGACCACTGTGATGTGCAACTGTTCATATCTGTGCATGTGTCATGGTCACATTTCACAGTGGTGTTTGTGTATGTCATGTCACATACCCCGTGAGTCCCATGTGGGACGGTATGTTTGAGCCAGGGTGTCCCAGTGGCACAATAGTGATGGCCCTCCAAAGTCTTTGTGCATGTAGTGTTTACAATGTCTCTGATTTCATGTGCACAATGGGAGACAGTCTCCACATCCACGTTGTGTGTGCATGGACTCTGATGTTGTGCGTGTGTGTCACAGACGTCCATGGCTCTCCTGCCATGGCAAGTGTGGCCACTACCTGTGGGGGTCATGTTTGTTTTGTTGTGGTGTACACATGATACTCCAGGTGATGCCAGTGTCCATGTGGCATTACAGGGTCCCTGGGAATGTGCCTGTCGTTGAGCTGTGGTGCCTGGGGCACATCTGTCCTCACATGTCACTGGGGGGTGACTGTGACACAGCATCATGATATCCAATGGGCCAACCTGGGACAAATTGATGCCACCTGTAGGACCGTGTTGACAGATGTTGGCCATGTATGTACCATACATGTCGTTCCGGTACTGCACACTTCATGTAGTTGTGCCTCATGATGATGTATGTTGGGATCTTGAGTGTGTTCAATGCCGCATATGTGGGGTGACTGACGATCTTGCTTACTTCTCCTCTGCACTGCAGGGCTCCTGCTGTCCATCGGCCATTCCCAGACCTGGCAACGATGGTGGAACGGGACAGCATCCGACGGTACCGCTTCACCAGGCAGCTGATTGAGGATTTTGCAGTGCAGTTGTCCCCACATTTGCAGCCTGGCCGGCCGTATCCTGACAGCGCTGACCCCCAAGGTGAAGGTGATGGCAGCCCTACACTTCTTTGCCACCGGTACCTTCCAACATACTGTGGCGTCTGCTGGTGGGATGTCACAGACCATGTTCAGCCGTGTGCTCCGCGATTTCTTGGCGGCAATGTTGCTCTTCCTGAACCGGTACATCTATTTCCCTAGAACTGCGACGACTCACTGACGTGAAGAGTGACTTTTATGCCCTGGGAGGATGCCGCATGTCATTGGCTCCATTGATGGGACACATGTGGCTTTGGTACCACCACAGGCCCAGGAGCAGGCCTACAGGAACCGCAAGCACTACCACTCGGTCAATGCACTGGTGGTGTGTCTTGCAGACATGACCATCACACACGTGTGTGCCCGTTTCCCTGGTTCAGCACACGAGGCCTTTGTGATGAGGAGTAGTCGCATCCCCAGGTTGATGGCACAGATGCAGAACCAGCGTGCCTGGCTTGTCGGTGTGTACTGACTTTGTGCCATTGTGTGTGATCTGATCTGTAGTATTCCGCCACTTTTCCAAGTCAGCTGATGTGCACTTGTCTGTCCGTAGGTGACTCGGGATACCCCAACATGCCGTGGTTGCTGACACCCCTCAGGAACCCTGTGACACCTGCCCAGATGCGCTACAATGAGGCACATGGTCGGACCAGGAGAGTGATTGAGCGGACCTTTGGTCTCCTGAAGAGCCGCTTCAGCTGCCTGGACAAGACCGGAGGGTCCCTCCCATATGCCCCTGCGAAAGTGTGCAAGATTATCATCGTCTGCTGCATGCTCCACAACCTGGCAGTGCGGAAGGAGTTGCCTCTCATCCAGGATGACGATGACCAACATCCGCCACCTGTGGAGGATCCTGGCCTGGACCACGATGCCAGTGACGATGATGATGATGATGGTGATGGTGATGTCCGCACACAGCTCATCACCAACTTCTTTAGCTGAATGTGAGTATCCTGAGGTGTCATGTGAATGATGTGAGTTGGCATGATGTGTGGGTGGTGCTCTGGTGCTGTTGGAGTGTGTCCATGGGCTACTTGACAGGATGTGTGTTGCGATGTGTGGTGACAGGTGGGCTGTACTCCCCAACAGTGTTGACATGCTAACTTGGTTCTGGGTGGGTATCTTGTAACATGTATTGTGCATGAGTTTTGCTGTTCTGTCCTGTACTGCATTGCTTTTGACTGTGTGTCATTTCTGTCCTTCACAGGGTACTTTCAGATTCGTTTGGTCAACTGTGTCCACCGACGACGTGATTGCACATCCAGGCTGGTAGCTGTTGTGTCCCTACAGGTGATGTGCGCCACACCCATGGACTTCCTTCTGTCTACAGTTGTTGACTGTGTGCCCGCTACCAGGTGGGGGTTACCTTGCATCTGTAGTGGTTACGGCATGTTGCTACTGTGTAATAAACCTGTGCTTCACTTAGTGATGTGCGTTGTCTGTGGTCACACATTTGACTGCCATTTGCTTACTGCACCTGTGGGCTACTTGACTACAACTGGGAATGGGTGTGGTGTCTGTGCATTGCACCGTCTTCCCTGGCAACATCAGTGTAGGCAATGAGTCAGATGACCTAGGTGTGTATGTGTTGTGTAGCCCTGGTGGTGTGTCTCCCTCATATGTGTCACGTTGCCTGTACTCACATGCCTGTGTTGTCCTTGCTGTTGCAGTTCGCATACACAGTGTAATTTTGCAGTTCATCATCCCCATAACAGCACCCACGTTGGAATCACGACAGAGGCAAGTATGGTGTATTAGTGTGTTTATTGTGATACATCTGTGATAATAGTGCATAGGATGGATTGTGCTGTACATGAATCTTGCAATCCCAAGTTCCTAGATGAATAGAAAGTCCAGGTAGACAGGATCCCCAGTATCGGGGCCACAGTTGTCTGACACATTGTTCCAACTTGTACTCCCCATGCAATGTGTGGGAGTAGTGTTGCCATCAACAGGGTGAACAGTCTGTGCACAAAGGCGAAAATCCAGAACAGGTTCAGGCTTCCTGGGAGTTGCGCTTGGCCATCAGCCTCTCACTTTCCCCTCCTCGGACGACCCCTCTTCTTGGGGGAGCCCTCAAGTGCAGGCTGCTGCGGTGCAGGGACTCTCCGCCAGAGTCCTCCTCCCTCCCTGTGGCAGTTGCAGTTTGTTCGGTACCAGATGTTGTTGGCACACAGGGAGGTGTGGACTGGTTGCTGTTCATCTGGCGGAGGCATTGTAAAATGTCCCTGTGCACCGCCGTCATCTCATGTAGTACATCCCACTTGGACTCCACGGGACATGTGGGAGTCCACACGTGACATGTGTGACTCCACGTGGGACATGTGGGAGTCCAAGCGGGCATGATGGGCAGCCTGCTGCTGTTTGATGTCTCTGAGGAGCCCCACTACCTGGCTGAGCTCTCCGGTGCTGGACTGGTACGCATCAGCTATGCGTACTCAGTTGTGGGTCTTCATGCACACCAGCAACGTCTGCAAGCAGCGACTCTCTGTCTCCCACCCCTCCCACCACCCCTGCTGACATGTGCAGTGTGTGCAGTTGCACGCACAGATAACCCTGGTCCACCTTGGGGGGGTGGTGGTGGTGGTGGTGTCCATGGCCCCAGGTTGGTCCAGGGTCACTGCGCTGGTGTTGTTCCTTATTCTGTCCATGTCGGCAGGGATGGTATTCGTGGTGACAGTCGTTGGAGGGGTGGTGCAGGGGGTGCAGCTGGTGGACCTGCTGGTGCTGCAGCTGGTGGTCCTGCTGGTGCAGCATGTTGACTTGCACCGGATGTGCCAGGTTGTTCATCGTCCGAGGAGGACAGAGGCTGTACGACGCCAGTGAGCTCGGCATCCTCCTGAGCCTGGGACTGGGACTCCTCAGCGTCTGCTGCTGTGTCCCTATCATCACCTGTTTTTGGGAGACACAAACAATGTATGTCATGTTTCTGCAGGCATCAGTGGTTGACACACCTGACAGTTGTGACTGTGCCTCGGGTGCGGGCCTGTACATTGTATTGTCCTAAGTCGTCACAGTCAGGGTTGATATTGGTGTGGCACATTGTCCTGCATTATTTGGGCATTTCTATGTATTCTCTGGGGTGTGAACATGGTCTGCATTGATTGTGTTTGGTTGACAGCCAGACCTCCTTCCCACCCACCCACCCACCCAGTCAGTTATCCCACCATGGGAACGTGCTTGCATTGCAGGGAGTGTAAGTTGTCTCTCAGGATGTCAGTCAGTGGTGTCCTGCTGTTTGTTGGTGCACAGTTGGCAGCAGGGCCTTGTGCTCCCCACAGCAGTAGCCAGTGTCAGCCATCTTGTGAGTCCTTCTCCCCTCCCTGTGATGTGAGCATGGTTCAGGGTGGTGTTGATGGGCCAGTTGTGAGGCTGAGCAATGTCTGTGACTACGACTCCCATCATGCTATTGCCTCCACCCCCTTCCCAGCATGCCCATGCTTCCTTCCTTTGACTCTTGCTTCCCTGTGGGGTGGGCTGGCTGTGCTGACAGGATGGCTGGGAGTGTTGTCCTGGCAGTTGTTTGGCTAAGAGTCCCAAGAGTGTCCCTGTGCTTCACACAACATAACCCAGGGTGGTGGTGCTTTGTGGGATCTTGTGTTAGGATGGAGGGCATTGCATTCTACCAGGTGGGTACTGTGGAGTTTGTGTTGGGGGTGTGAGGGGAGGTGCTGGTGACTATGGTCAGTGCTGTAAGTCCCCCTTCCCACCCAGCCAGCCAGATATCCCACCATGGAACGTGCTTGCATTGCAGGGAGTGTAAGTTGTCTCTCAGGATGTCAGTCAGTGGTGTCCTGCTGTTTGTTGGTGCACAGTTGGCAGCAGGGCCTTGTGCTCCCCACAGCAGTAGCCAGTGTCAGCCATCTTGTGAGTCCTTCTCCACTCCCTGTGATGTGAGCATGGTTCAGGGTGGTGTTGATGGGACAGTTGTGAGGCTGAGCAATGTCTGTGACTACGACTCCCATCATGCTATTGCCTCCACCCCCTTCCCAGCATGCCCATGCTTCCTTCCTTTGACTCTGCTTCCTGTGGGGTGGGCTGGCTGTGCTGACAGGATGGCTGGGAGTGTTGTCCTGGCAGTTGTTTGGCTAAGAGTCCCAGAGTGTCCCTGTGCTTCACACAACATAACCCAGGGTGGTGGTGCTTGTAGGATCTTGTGTTAGGATGGAGGGCATTGCATTCTACCAGGTGGGTACTGTGGAGTTTGTGTTGGGGGGGTGTGAGGGGAGGTGCTGGTGACTATGGTCAGTGCTGCAAGTCCCCCTTCCCACCCAGCCAGCCAGATATCCCACCATGGAACGTGCTTGCATTGCAGGGAGTGCTAAGTTGTCTCTCAGGATGTCAGTCAGTGGTGTCCTGCTGTTTGTTGGTGCACAGTTGGCAGCAGGGCCTTGTGCTCCCCACAGCAGTAGCGCAGTGTCAGCCATCTTGTGAGTCCTTCTCCACTCCCTGTGATGTGAGCATGGTTCAGGGTGGTGTTGATGGGCCAGTTGTGAGGCTGAGCAATGTCTGTGACTATCGACTCCCATCATGCTATTGCCTCCACCCCCCTTCCCAGCATGCCCATGCTTCCTTCCTTTTTGACTCTGCTTCCCTGTGGGGTGGGCTGGCTGTGCTGACAGGATGGCTGGGAGTGTTGTCCTGGCAGTTGTTTGGCTAAGAGTCCCAAGAGTGTCCCTGTGCTTCACACAACATAACCCAGGGTGGTGGTGCTTTGTGGGATCTTGTGTTAGGATGGAGGGCATTGCATTCTACCAGGTGGGTACTGTGGAGTTTGTGTTGGGGGGGGGTGAGGGGAGGTGCTGGTGACTATGGTCAGTGCTGCAAGTCCCCCTTCCCACCCAGCCAGCCGGATATCCCACCATGGAACGTGCTTGCATTGCAGGGAGTGCAAGTTGTCTCTCAGGATGTCAGTCAGTGGTGTCCTGGCTGTTTGTTGGTGCACAGTTGGCAGCAGGGCCTTGTGCTCCCACAGCAGTAGCCAGTGTCAGCCATCTTGTGAGTCCTTCTCCACTCCCTGTGATGTGAGCATGGTTCAGGGTGGTGTTGATGGGCCAGTTGCGAGGCTGAGCAATGTCTGTGACTACGACTCCCATCATGCTATTGCCTCCACCCCTTCCCAGCATGCCCATGCTTCCTTCCTTTTGACTCTGCTTCCCTGTGGGGTGGGCTGGCTGTGCTGACAGGATGGCTGGGAGTGTTGTCCGGCAGTTGTTTGGCTAAGAGTCCCAAGAGT